>PVJX010005463.1:0-85309 GCA_004027295.1 Dolichotis patagonum
ATCATTTTCTGTTATTCGGTTCAGAAAGCCCCGTAATTCTTTCACTCTATGCATGGCTTTATACTATTGTGTTATGTTTGATATTATTGTATTTGAAACTATGCTCAACTATAGCAGAGTAAGAGATATGGTGTTAGCTACTGTTGATGTCCAGTTGACTTAATGTAAAGTACTGTGTTGCCTATGTTGTCCTGTTCTGTTCTGTACTGCCCTCTTTTGTTTTATTCTCTTTCAGATACTACTGCTGGAATATCCATATCTGAGCTGGTGATGTTGTTATTTGAGCAATGGTGTGAGAGACAAGTAGCTAGACTGATAAAATATGAAGAAACACATTCAGTAACACAAAGGATAAGGGAGGAGGCAGAACTGTGAGGAACATATTTAAGAACATCTTCCCTAAAGGCAGAAATGTGAGGAACATATTCAAGAACATTGTAAGTGGTTTAATATAGTGCTCTGAAATGCAATAAAAGCACTGTCAGAATCTCTGAGCTTAGGATGAGAGATGTTGCTCATTAAAAATGAAAATATGCTTAATTAAATGAAATCATTTTATAGCATTTCAATCCATCTTTATTATCTGTGTTAACATTTATCTGAGTATGAACAGAAGGTTTTCTAATAAAGTACATTGGTCAGACTGCTTTCTGAGTCTTTCTAAACTACATTATGGCTCCATTTTCACTTGAATCATAATGTAGGTAAATAACAGACGTTGTGACACAGCAGTTGCTATTGATTCTTCCCTCTGGTTTTGTTCCAATTTCATTTCATAGATTTTTTACAATCATTTTAGAAAACAGGCATTATAGAGCAAATAGAATTAGAAAATACTCATATATTTCTGATGATTATTAAAGGATGCTAAATCTTAGTTTATTTATCTGCAAAATATCAACATCCAGTGGCAATTTTGCTTGTTACAGGATTATTGTGAGAAGCAAAACAAAGTGGCATGGAAGGCATTTTGGAAACTGTAAGATGTAAAATGTACTTACTTTGTAATAGTTTATAATTCTTAAAACTACATGAGTTTATTCATGCACTATAATAAAATTGGACAGATGTCAATAATAGTACTTTCAAATGTTTATGTGATTTGCATTTGTCTTTTGAACAACAGCATGTAAAACATAATGATTTATACGGATCAGAAGTGTAGCTTATTATCACCAAGGTGAGCCCCCAAGGCCTTTTCTGAGACTTATAGCTTACATGAATCACTGAATACATGAAATCAGTAAAACAATCAACAGACAGTAAATGTTTAAATTTAAAAAATTTATTGCAGTGAAAGACACATTGCTATTAATCCTTCTCATAATACTTCCTGTTGTTCTAAACACACTTATTTCATTATTCTTTCCACTTTCTGAAGCAGTTCTAGAAGTCCTCTTTCATGAATGTCTTTAGCTGCACTGTCATGGCTACCTTTATGTTCCAAGTCAATTCAAATTTTTACCTTTCATAGTCATTCTGACTTTAGGAAAAGACAGAACTTGTATGAAGCCAGATCTGGCAAGAAGGTGGATATTTTTATGAGCTGCTCTTCTGCTGGCTGGCACCTGGCAGCTGCATTCACCATAGCTTTGGTCACATCTCATAAAGACTTGAAGGAAGACCTCTACAGCTACTTCAGAAAGTGCCAAGAATCCTGAGATAATTCTAGTTAAAATGAGGGGCAGGATTTGAAGGGAATGAATAGCAATGTGTCTTTTCTTGCAATAGTTTTTAAAACTTTAAAAATTTGATCATACTACATGAAAATAATACAAATGATCTTCCAACCAGTGGTTAAAATTTAAATAATTGGGTATTTTAAAAATCTTAAAGTTAGTATATTTTCAAAATCTAAACACTCTGATTGTTAAGTAATACATGTATTCTTTAGTGAATACATGATAGTGATTTCCAATGATCATATGCCATATTTAGTAAATTATCTATAAAAGCAAAATGCAAATGCTTTAAGATCCCCAAATATTCTCTCACCTATACTATGTTTTTAGCAGAAACAGAAATAAGAGGATGAAAAATTAGGATTTACTTTTTAAAAGAAACTCACAATCACATTCATTCACTATTAAATATAGTCTCCAATTCACACAAAGTTCAGTAAGAACTGACATTCACAAGTATCATATTCTCTAAGATTCATGCCTGTGTAGACAATGCTGGATGATGCTGAATTTAAACAATAAAAATGCAATTAACCAGAATAACTTATTGCTCAGATACTCCACTAGAATAAGGTCTTTGAAGAATGAATCATCAAAATAGAGCCTCTCCAACATATGAGCAGTTCTATCATTTAGACTAAACTTCCTTATCCTCTCATTATCACATTTTCTATTGTAATACAACCTGACGTATGTTGTGATACACTCATCACGACATCTATGCAAGACCTCAAACCATGCTGCTTTGGATTTAACTCCCCTGAGACAGAATGTCGGCATTCTCACAGAAAGACTTCACACCTTGATCTTTCCTGGAGTTTCAAAGCATTGGGTTGCATGTTATTTCATACACTTTCAATTTAAATTATGTAGTGTAGATACTGTCATCTTTGACATAACAGGAAAATAGTGTCAAAGATATCAAAAAAATTTTTTTGCAAAAGCCACAATACCTTAAACTGCAGAGATAAAAGAGCACTTTTGTTTTGGCTATTGTTAAAATCAACTACCATGGCCAAGTTGGGGTACCTGTGTGGTTTTGTCTTTCATTAGTAAAATTCAGGGAGAAGTTTAGAGGATCATTATTTTTCCTTGCTGTTTTATGATTCTATAAGTATTACTGATCTAAAGGACAATCTTCTAGGTTTTAAAACTGATGTTTTGCTGGTATTAACATGTCTTATGGATCACTTTTCCTCTACATAATTCTAGAATGCCTATGTTCCCCTACAATTAGCAATTAACCTAAACATGAATAGGGTGGCATTAGGACTTTTGACAGGTAATTAATTCATGAGAAGGGACCCTGAAGAATGGGAATAGTGTCCATTTAAAACATGTCAGCCTTGTTCTTCCCTCCACCATGTGTGTACGTATACCATGAGATGTCACTTTTGAAACAAAATGATCAGTACCTTAATCTTGGATTTCTCTGTCTCCAGAAGTGTGAGAAGCAAGTGTATGCTATCATTCATTCATTCATTCATTCCAGTACTAGAGACTGAACATGGTGGCATTCTACTGCTGAGCTCTATCCCCAATCTCTTTTATCTTTTAACACAGGATATTGATATGTTGCCAAGCAAGGATTCAAAGCTACCATTCTTTTGCCTCAGCCACTCTTAGTGCTGAGATTACAGTGTTTGTTATTCGTATGGCATCATTTTATTACAGCAACTAGAAACAGAAGTATAGGAAATTATCAAAGTGTGACTCACAATCTGATGAGTATGAAATCAAAATGGTCAAAATGAAACTTAGAAATTATTTGTCTTTTTCAGTGCATTAACATTTGCATTAATTATGTGTAAGCAATGTTGGGTAAAACTGTGGGCACCTTAGCACCAAGTCAAAGCAATGCTACCAGAGCGTATGAGCAATCAGTTTCCTTCACCAAGTAGCAAACAGCACTGACAAAAATAAAAAAAGCAATAAAAATAGTGGCTTAAATAATGCATTTTTGGACCAGTAAAATTATTAATTTGATTAAATATAATCCTTAAGTATGCATCTTTTTAATGACTTATGTCACACACTAGGAAGGACACATAAAGCACTTATGTCGATGCTTACACGTGATGCTTTTCACCAGAAAAAGAATTTGAGTGATTGGGCTGTAAGGCAAACTAACTTCTTTTTAAATGAAATAGCACTTTTTGCATGAAAGAATAACAGAGAGCTATGAATGAAATGAGACTGTTATTTTAAAGAAAATCAATTACCACATTTTTTTTTTACTGATGATAAATTCAAACTTTAAGGCACAAATTAGAAGTTGGAAAAACTTGTAGGCATCACAGTGGACTCGGCAGTTTCATAATATACAAAGACTTTTCTGATGCAATAGCAATATTAACAAATGTAATTTTTTATATCATGTAAGGAAATATGTCAAGCATTCAGAAAGTTTATGTAAGCTGGAGAGCCAATGAATCTTTTATAGCTTGTATCTAGGAGGAACTAATAACTATGTACTGATTTGCTAATTATAAAACAAACATATTACAATCTATATTATAAATATAAATTACACATATGTAATATAAATCAATTTCAAATCTTACATCACTCAGGGTAAAGAAACATTTATTATCCATTCTCCATTACGTATTGAGGACCCAGAGATGAAATAGATACATATTTTGTCTTACCTGGAGGACAAAATGTTTCCTAAATACTCCCCATCTGGAATTCCCCATGACAATCTAATCTCTTATACTGTAGGCAGCATTTATTTGAAGTCAATTGGTTCTATGCTGTTAGTACATAATTCATAGCTAGGAAAAATTGCAACTACACTGAAACTCGCCTGATTGGTGTCTTAAATCTGATCAGGCTTCTGCAATAGAACACCATTAACTGTGTAGGTTATAAACAACAGAAACTTACTTCTCATGGTTTTGGAGGCTGGGAATATCAAGACATTAGGTACAAAGGTACCTAAAAGCTGAGGCTTTATGAGGTAGAGGGGGCAAACAAGATCCTCACAACTTTTTATAAGGGCCCTAATCCCGGTTCGAGGGCTCCACCCTTGTAATTGTCACCTCTCCAAAGGTCTTAACTCTTAATATCACATATATTATAGAATCAGGTTTGAGGAATACAGACATTCAGAAAACAAAAATAAATTCTATCACACTAAAGAATTCATTTTCTTCTGGCCATAGATCAAGCATGCATATTTAGAAGTTACTGTCATTATGTAAAAGTTTTTCATTTACTCGTATTTTACATGACTAAAAAGGAATCAAACCATACAAAACTGCCAAGGCAATATATACTGACTCATGAGTAATGTTTACTTTTCTGTTGCAAAGAAATACAAGCAATTAAAGCAAATTGAGTAATTCACATGGATCTTCAAAACAAGGAATACCTCTTAAACTGTAAATAGCAAAACCCTTTTTGATTTCTTGACCACAGTAAGATTTTTTTCTCCTGCTTTGTGAATCTCAAATACCTACTATAGAACATCACATTGAGAAAACACTAAAAAATATAATGAGTTGAGTTAAAACCTAAGACAAAGACACATATATCATAAGGTAATCTGAACTTCTGTCTCAGCTGAATCTATTTGTATTAGTTTATTACCAAAAAAAGAAATAGAAAGCACTTGGCAGGTTTTTTTGAATCAAAATATACCTTTAAAGCTTGCTTTTTGGTTTTGTAGTAAGCATATTACAAGCAAGAAGGCTGTCCTTAGGGCAACAGATTTTCATAGGTTTGTTGATTTTGCTTGATTGTTCCTCAATTTTTAACACTTGCCATAACCCAGGAATCTGTGAGGTATCTGACTTAGGGTAGGTGAGGCTTAGCTTCCTAAAAAAAAGAAATTTTAGTACATACAGCAGGGCTGTTATGTTCAAAACTCATATTTATTTCTAAAAAAAGAGATAAAATGGTATAATATTCATGTTAAGAACAGAAGTTAAAATTAAAATGAACTTCATTAATATTTGAATCCCTTATCTGGCCCACTTAGGTACAAAGCTTTGATGTTCCATTTATTTTTAAAATGATTTTCTAGGCCCATTTACAAATAAGAAAGTAAGCTGCATTTGAGTTGGAATGTATCTCAAAGCCATTACAGGAATAACCAGATAGCTATATAGTTAAAATAAAAGCTCTCCATTTTTTGGCAAATATAACTTTTTCCCTTTCAAATCTTTGCTTTCAATTTCCATAGATGGTTTTCAATCTAACAGTCCTTTGGACACTAACTGAAATAGAAAGTAAAATATATTTATCCATCTCATGCTTCACCATTTTGTACATATCTAAGATGAAAGTGGAAATAAAATTGCTGTTACTTTTTTCAAATTCTGCCACCACTTTTGTACTTTATATTAGATGTGTTCATCAATAAGCGTTTAAAATCAATCTACCACTTGATATGAAGGTTCATGGAAGCACTCAAATGTTAATTTAATGTTATATAAAATGGCAATTCCTTTAAAAAGTGTTATGTTCTCAGAATAAACATCTACTGACAGAACCAAATAGTTTTCTTGAACTGTCAGAAATATTTACATGAAATTATTACTTTGGCATTTCAAATACCACAAATTGCTAGCCTACTCTGTAATACACACTTCAGCTCTATAATCACCAAGGCTGTGTAAACAGAGGGCTTTATAAACTTCTTTTAAATTCTCATTTTTTCTTATTTGCATTCTTTGAACATATTTAAGTAGTTTCAAGAAAATATGAAGTGAAACTAATACTTATAAATAAAACCATAAATCACAGGTTAAAGTTAAAATTGGGATTGCTAAGAAAGTCACCAGCAAAATATGATGTGTGTTTTTGTTGTGAGGGAAAAGAATGAATTTATGAGCCATGCAACTCTTCCACCACATCCCAGGGCCACGCTGCATCTTCACTGCCCAGGCTTGCAATACTTTCTGTGAGTACCACACTCATGCCTGCTGGGTTTAAATCCATTCTCTGAAAATTTCTTTTTCTCCTAAATTCTTTTAAACATATTTTCAACATTAAAATATTAACATTATATACAAATCTGAATATATTACATAACATATAGGTCTGTTTCATCAGCAGTTATTTTAAGGGTATGTGTTCGTGCTCATTCAAGATAATCACTGATGATCTACTTTGGTTTGGATGCTCCTGCAAGCATTTCCATTCACAATTAAACTGGTAAGTGTCCTATGTTCTTTATCCTAGGACACTGAGCCATACACTCACTTAATGGTAAAAGCTAAGTAAGTATCAATAGATTAGTAATGATACTCTATAATTTAGCTAAGAGTGAAGGTAACAGGTCATGTTCAAAATAGCATGGTCAATAACTGAGAACAGAAGTATTACAGCATTCTAATTAGCACTGCAAATCACAAAGCAGAGATGAGATGCCTTTTGCCTCCTTGACAATAACCTCCTGGTTGTGCACGTATTGTGGCATCTTAAATTTTTCTTGAGAAATGAGCTTTTGAAAGCGTTTCAATCTATTTAGGAAAGGAGTAGGACTACATAACAGAAATCTGGGTGAGCCACGTCACAGTCACCAAATGTGTCTTCCCAGAGGTTGTAGCACATGAGCCTGTGGTCCACAGCAGGGTTTAACAATGCATTTCTAAAGTACTCTTTCGTTCTTTAACTTTTATTCACTTATTGAGATACATCCAACATGCCTGTCACTTGTTGGCTCTGATCAAGGTGTCAGGACCTGACTCTCAGGCACCTCTGTCATTTCTCATGCTGCTGTCACACTGAGTGGCTGCCATGCTCCACGGATGCACACGATACCTGTTAGATGCTTTCTATTCTTTGGATAAATACGTTTCACTATATCATATATCCACCTTTCATATCTCTTATATTCTCAAAAATAAAAGAGCTTTACATTTGTATTTTGTCCTAAATCATTCTTTTTAGAAGTCAAAAGATGTCTGCATAAAGAAACATAAAATGATGGAGACATTAGCTTTCCATGTTTTTGCTTTTCTTTTTTTCCTTTTTAATTCTGAATGGATCACAGCTTAATAAACTAGTCATGTGAGTTTCAGAATCAATAAGAATTGCTGCCTTTTATTTAAAGTAAATATTCTTGTTCTTTTAACATATTTGTTGCTGTTCACCGGGGAGACAAAAGCAGAACAATAGGCAAGACATTTTTGGTAACCTCAGTACTTTCAAAGAAACTAATATATACAGTTTGAACTATATTTTATTGTTTCCAATAGAATGTGTCAATGTGTATAACACAAAGATAGGATTAGACGGGAAATGGTTGCTCTTGCCTACAGTGATTGGAGAAATCTTCAGAGAAGGCATTAGGTCTTACTTGCATCAGAAAATTATTCAGAATTAATATAATTTTATTTGATGCTGAGAGCAAAAGAAAAACAATCTGGAGAAGGTAAGTTATTGAAGTACCTTAAGAATTTTGTCATGACACTAAAATGGTCCTGATGACTTCTTTTCCTTAACTGACAGTCCTCATCATGGCAGCCATTATAACTGCAGCAGTGTATCCTCATGCTTATGGTAAAGAAGAATGAATTAATCTTAAATGGTATTTTATTGTTTGCATAGTCAGAGAGAAAACAATTGGATCTATTTTCTGTACTTACTCAAAATTGCTCTTGAATTAACCTAAGACACAAGTTTACACTCACAGTAATTTTGGACCTGTTCCTCTACAACTGTGTTTTTGGAACCCAGTATCTTCATGCATCATTTCAGAACTTTTAGAGAGAACAACACTGGTTCCTTTATTTTAAACACATTTTTCATTGTTTCATTCACTCACCAAAATACCTAAGTTGGCTAGTTTTCCCTCACTTCCTCTTACTCATAGTAAAGCACCGGACCCTTCTGTGTGATAAGGACTACCATGGAGAATGATTTCTGCACTACACAGTCCTCCAGTTATTCACTATAGAACACACAACGGAAAAAGAAGTTAAACCAAAGTTTGATTAAGTTCGATCTAGAAACATAAGCTATGGACTAAACTAAATTCTCCTGGACTTGCCAAACAATGTGGCGGGAATGGACAGGCACTAAGGCTACATGTAGTGTGAGATACAGTGAAGACCATTTTTAGAATACCAGTTTTGCTTCATCTCATGGAGTCATCAAAGCACTGAGGTCAACAGAACAATATCCCATATGGGCATCGGCATCAACTGAAAAGTACTGAACCTGAGTACCACTACCAGCTCTCTATAAAAGGAGCAGAGAAAGGACTTTTACTACATATAATAACAATTCGTATTGTCATTTGTGGGAAATGCTCAGTCCTGAAGTTATCTCCTTGTTAGAGTTTATATTAGAAGTTAAAAGCCAATTACACAAAAAACAACCAACAAAACAAAGCACAAAATCAAAAAAAGAAACACAGACCTTCTGACAAATAGTGACAGAAGAAATAGTAAAAATCAAAGAAGGAACAAGACTGAAGTGACTGTTAAAGAAACCAAAATAAACAAAATAGTTTTTCATGTTTAATGACATGCAAAGAGACTTACTCAGATTAACACACCAATAAAAGATGAAAAGACAAGCTTTGAATTGTCAAAAGCAAATTGAAACAAAAATTAAATAATCAAAAGCATATGAAAAGTGCTAAAATATGATGAAATAAGGAAAGAACTGCAAGGGATATAAATTCCAGCAGAAAAACTGAAATGCACATAAAAATCTCAAGAATCAACATTGAAGAAAACTGGATAAATGGTGAAGGAACAACTTGAGAAGTTTACATGCTATGTAATAGGAAAAGACACAGGAATGAAAAATGATGATAATAAACAAATACAAATAATAGGGGATGTGAATCATAAAGATTTCTCATTTCAAAGACATAATTGTAAAAAATTTATTCTTAAATTGAAAAAGAAACAAGAAGTCTATTTTAAGGGCATACTGCACTCAACAAAAATTCTTTATCATAATCCATGCAATGTTCCTTCAGAATTCAAAATAATTATTTTCAAGGCTATGTACAAATAAAAGAAAGAAAGAAGATCACCTGTTAAAAACCATTGTAACAGTAGGTATTAACATATTTAATAAAGTTAAGAAAACTAAATTATTATGAAGTGCTATATAAAGAACTAATAGGCAAATTAGTGAACAAATACTATGTATATATGAAAGGAAATATCGCAAATCAAAGGAAAAATATCAGCATTACTTAACTAAAACTTGAAATTTTTTCCACAGCATAGAAAACATTCCAAACACCAATATAGTTTCCAAACATATTAAATGACTAAATGTAGAAAATTAAGATGTAAAATTACATGGATTTCCATTAATGTGAAGAATGAGGCTAATGAATCACCCCATCTCTCAATTACAGAGTACCTCAATTATTCATGAGTCAGCGACTCATGAAGACAAGACTCAGACAAAATTCTGCAGAGAAAGAGGACTTTCTGAAAAACAAGCCCACTTTTACAAATCAAACGTAATGAGAAAAATGAACTAAAAAATATACGATTTCTGACAGTGCTGAAGCTACCTTACAAGGGAAAGTTGTCAATCCCTCCTGATTTGAAGATCAGTTATGCACAGAAAGCTGAAGCCATCAAGAGCCATCAGCAGCAGCCACCTATGAGGGTGGAATATCCAAAACTCAAAGAACAGATTACTTTCACTTGGTTTCCAGTGGATAGGAAAAAACAAAATAATGTCGGAAAATTTGAACTCACCAACTTACTCATAACACAGGCTTGGACTGTAGTACACTTTTAGCTTAAAATTTACACAGATTGTCTTATTCCTTAAAAGTTAGTTAGTCATAGTTTCTAAAGGTATCTGTTGTTGATGTTTTTTTCAATATGTAAAGAGAAGAATGTGGAAGTCTAGGAAATTTTCTTAATATTATTATGGTTTTAAATTCTTTCTTCAACATGTGGCAAGGATTAAGAGATTTATTCAGGTATACTCGTTGTTATTATAATAAATATACTCTGGAACGAGCAATATGTATTTTATACCGCAGAATAAAAACTAAATTATGGAACTCTGCACTTTTATTTATTGTTTTGTATTAAACTCATCTTTATTTAACATCAAGATTTCAATCTGTAGCAGAAACTTCTAAATTTACAAGTGGAATTTTAAGACCTGGAAGATTTTAATCAATTTACTGAGAAAATACTGCTCTAGATCTTAGAAAGATATTTGAAATTAACTACAGTGTACTTAGGCATTCCTGGAAGGCTTTTGTCTTGTTTTCAAGGCTTTGGAAGGTGTTATATTGTAACCTTCAATGCAGCCGAAGAGCTTTTGTTTACAGGTATACAAATAATCAGAAATTCTGAATCTAAGCTGTAGGACTGCTTTGTAATCATGATTATTTTAAACACAGTTCATAAAACTACAGATAGTACTAGTGTCAAGACAATGACAAACAAAAATAGATTGAGGAGCCATTCTAGAAAGCATCAGAAACGTTAGTTTGCTCTAAATACCCTGCTGCTCTATAAATTGGAAACTCTTCAAAACTAAAATGGTAAATGGCCAGAAAATGATTGCTATGCAAACTGTTTGAAGAGTTCCCATAAACCTCATGGCTGCCACTATGAAATCTGATTGAACTTGGGGAAGACTAAATTATTACCTATGCAGTTATCAAGCAATATCAGCATTTGTTTATAAAATTAGGCTACAAGCAATGTGTCTTTCAAAGCCATGGAACTAGTTAGCTGCAGGAGCAGCACTAGAACTCAGGGATTCCAACTGGCACTGTTCTCTTCCCACATATTTTACTAATGTAATTTACATTTCTGTCTTTATCCACGATCAGTTCATGAGTAAATTATGTTTACTTAAGAATGCTGGTGCATTATTTTAGGCACAAACAAACAACATATTTTCAAGTTTTAAACTGTAATACCATCGCTTTTTGAGAGAAGTGTTTTAGAAATAAGAAAGCAGAAGTCATAAAAGTATACAAAGATACACACACATACACATATACACACACACATACACACACACGCACGCACACACACAAATATGTATAGTCTTTACTGATAACCATCCTGGTCTCTTATCTGTGATGCATTGATTATATCCTCTGATATTAATGCCTGTCTTAAATCAGTTCTTCCTTAATAGGTTTAAATATGTGTTCCAAGATTTTGACAGCTTTATGTTTGGTTTTTCTCAACAGGTTTATGGCTTTCAGGTGAAACAGGAAAGGGCAAAGATAGTAAATATTTAATGAAAACATGTTATTTGGGATCTTAAGAGATCTTGAATTGACATACACCTAAAGAAATTTTATTTTTAGAGAAAAAAAATCCTGTTATTTATATAACATTAATACTTAGCAAAGTCACCTGAAAGTTACATTTCATAGAAATACTATGGTAATATTTATTTTTAGTTTTTTAATAAAAAGGAGAAAAAACCCAGAATTTCAAAACAGGAAAAGATTAACAATAATTAATACATTTTATATAATTATCTTCAGAGAAGTTACTCGGGGTATGACATATAAGCATGTGATAGTGTCTAAATAATATTAGTGGCAAACTTTTCTTTTTAATGAACTAAGAAAAACTAGCAGTATTTCTCTTTTAGCTGTTTTGTAATACATATGCACATCTTATCATGAATAATATATATATATATATATATATATATATATATATATATATAATCTTTTCCCAACCTCCCTTTCCATTTACCTTATCAGGTTCTCTTTTCTTTTGAATAGTCTTTTTTCCCCCAATTCACAATATCTATTACATATTTTGGGTCCTGTTTCCTTGTTTAGCTTCCCAAACTTCTCAAACAGATTGTATGCTGTTTACACCTTGGGTCTGATTTATTTCATTTAAAAGTTATGGTCTCAAGTTGCATCCATTTACCTGTAAAAGCATCCAGTTTATCCTTCTTTATGGTTGAGTTTATATAATGGTTCCATTATATAAAAATAAAACTCATATCCTTTTAATTCAATCCTGTTGATGGGCATTTGGCTTGTTTGTGAGATTCAGCTATTATAAATTGTGTTGCTATAAACATGGGTGTTCATCTATCACTGTGGTATGATTTTTAAAAATTCTTCCTGGAAGATATTCAGAAGGGCAATGGCTAGGTTGAATTGGTCATATAATTTTAGATTTTGAGAGAGCTCCACACTGATTTCCACAATGGTTTCAACAGTCTGTACTCCTACTAACAGTAGAAAAGGGTTCCTTTTTCCCCACAGTCCTTCCAGCATATGTTACTGGTTAATTTCTTGATGATAGCCATTCTTTCTGGAGTGAGGCGGAATCTGAGTGCTGTTTTAATTTCTCAAATGACCAACAGTCTTGAAATTTTTTCATACATACATTTACCATTTTTATTTTTTCATCTAAAAAGTGTGTATTTAAATCATTTTTGGAGCTTTGAATGTGGGGGTCCTGATTTTTTTGAATTCTTTATATGTTCTAGATATAAGTCCTTTGTCTGAGGGACAACTGGCTACAATTATTCCACATTCCTTGGGTTGTCTTTTACTCTGTTGGTGATTTCATTATTGTGCAAAAACTCTGGTGAGATTCCATTTCTTGATTCTTTGCAGCATTTCCCATGTGATCTGTGTTTTGTTCACATGGGACTATACCTATTTCTTCAAAATTACTACCTATTTTCTCTTCCAGTGGATTTAGTGCTTCTGTTTTAATATTTATGTCCTTGATCCATTTTGACTTTAGCTTTACTGCATGGAGATAGGTATGGGTTTAGTTTTAGTCTTTGGCATGTGTACTGGCAGTTTTCCCAGCACTATTTATTAAAGAGATTATTTTTCTCCAATGAATATGTTTGGCATCTTAGTCAAAGATAAGGTGGCTGTGTTAGGAGCTGTGTCTGAGTCTTCTAGTTTATTCTAATGATTCATGGGTCTGTTTTTTTTTCCCCCCTAGCACCATGCTGATTTTATCACAGCAGCTTTGTAGGATAATTTCATGTCTGGGATTATGATGCCTCTTGACTTGCTTTGTTGTCCAGATCTCTTCTGGTTCAAAATTATTCTTAGGAATACTTTCTCTAGATTTGTGAGGTACAGTAATGGTATTTTTATTGGGATTGCATGAAATCTGTAGAGCAGTTTTGGGAGTATGGCCATATTCATTACATTGGTTCTTCCTATACAAGAGCAGGGGTTATTTTTTCATTTTCTGATATCCTCTTCAATATCCTTTTTTTAGGTTATTGTAATTTTCACTGTATATATTTTCTGCATCCTTTGCTAGACTGACTCCTAAGTATTTAATTTTTTTCATATGCTATTATGAAGGGTGTGCTTTCCCTAATTTCTCTGAGTTTGCTGTTTCTGTACAGGAATGCTACGGATTTTTGGGTGTTGACTTTGTATCTCACAACATGATTGACTTTGGATATTAAATCTACAAGTTTTTTGGTGGAGTTTTTGGGGTCTTCTATATAAAGTATCATGTTATCTACAGATAATAATTTAACTTCTTTCTGTCTTATGTTTATTTCTTTTATTTTTCTCTTGTCAAGTTGCTTTGGCTAATGTTTTCACTACTATATTGAACAGGAGTGGTGATAACAGACATCCTTGTCTTGCTCTTGATTTGAGAGTGAAAGCCTTCAATTTTTAACCATTTAATATGATGTTAGCTGTTGGTCTGTCACAGATGGTTTTTATAAGATTGAAGCAAAGACCATCTATTCCAATTTTTCACAGGTTTGTTAAATTATGAACGGGTGTTGGGCTTTGTCAAATACTTTTTCTGCATCTATTGAGATGATCTCATGATTTTGGTCTTTCATTCTATTAATAGGGTGTATTATATTCATTGATTTACATAGGTTGAACCAACCCTGCCTCCCTGGGATAAATTCTACTTGGTCATGATGTGTAACTTTCATGACTTGCTGCATTCTGTTTGCCAGTATCTTAAGAATTTTTGAATCTATATTCATCAGGGAAATGTGCCTCTAGCTTTCTATTGGTTGGGTTCTTCTCTGGTTTTGAAATTAGGGTAATACTTGCTTCTATGGATGATTTTGGATGTACTGTTTCCCTTTCAATCTCCTTAAAGAGTTTCAGCATTAGCAGCATGAGGTCTTCTTTAAAATTCTTACAGAATTCAACAGTGAATCCATTAGGACCTGGGCTTTTCTTTGTTCATAAGTTTTTAACTACATTTTCAGTTTCATTGGCTGATACCAGATTATTTAGAATTTTTATATCTTATTTAGTTTTGGTAATTTGTTTGTGTTTAGGAATCTGTCTGTTTCTTCTGAGTTCTCCATATTATTGGAGTACAGATTCCAAAGTAGGTACTGATGATCTTCTGATATCTGTAGGATCCATTGTGATTTCCCTTTTTGTGTCCTAATTGTTGAATTTTTGCTTTTTCATTCCTTTTTTATGAGGTTGGCTCATGGTTTATCAATTTTATTTATTCTTTCAAAGAACAAACTTTTCAATTTATTGATCCTTGATATTGTTTTCTTAGTCTCAATTGTATTAATTTCTGCTCTAATCTTTATAATTTCATATATGAGCATTGGGTTTGATTTGTTCTTCATTTTCTAGAAGTTTGAGATTCAATTAGATTGTTTATTTGAGCTCATTCTGTTTTCTGGATATGAGAGATCATTGCCATAAATTTTCCTCATAGCATTGCTTTCAATGTGCCCCATAAGTTCTGGTATGTTATATTGCTGTTATCATTTAATTGTAGATAAAGTTCAATTGTGTCTTTAGTTTCTTCTGTGACACATTTGTTGCTCACATGGGTGTTCTCTAATTTCCATGTGTTCATGTAGCTTTTGTGATTTCTTTTGCCAATGATTATGTTTAAATGTGCTATGATCAGATGGTGTATGTGGAGTAATTTCAATCCCTCTACATTATGTAAGCATAGTTTATGAGCTAATATGTGGTACATTTTGGAGAATCTCCTATGTGCAGTATTCTGCATTATTCTGCAGTATTTTGGAGTGGAACATCTGTAGACATCTAACAAGTTTGTTTGCATGTTTGATTTAATTCTGATATTTATATTTTGTCTAATTGATTTATGTGTTTGTGAGATTGGGTTATTAAGGACATTTACTACAATGGTGTTAGTGCTTATTTGTTTTTTTATGTCCATTAATATTTATTTTATGAAGTTGGGTGTACAGGTGTCTGATGCATATATATTTAGGATTGTTATCTCTTCTTTTTGGAGTTTTCCCTTAACAAGCATGTAGTGATCTTGTCTCCTTTAATCAGTTTTGGCTTAAAGTTTATATTGTCCGCAAGTAGAATAGCCACTCCCGATTTTTCTGGGTTCCTGTTGCATGAAATAAAGCTTTAAACACTTTGAATATAAGTCTATGAATTTATTTTTGTGTTAAATGTGTTTCTTGAATGCAACATATTGTTGTATTTGTTTCATGATCCATTGTATAGTCTGTTTCTTTTAATGGGTGAATTGATGCCATTTAAATTGATGTCATGATACCATTTAAACAATCAACTCCTACATGCTTCTTGGACATAAAGGTAGAAAAATGACCAAAAGTTAAATGTGTTACTAAAAGGCTAAGCAATTTTTAAAATTCACTATCCCACTATACTGAAAACATATGATAGTAAATTCTGTTCAATTCAGCTTTGGAAACAGAAGAAAAATCTCTAATATATATCAAAGATAATCAGCTGTTTTCATTCATTTATCTGCTCTTTTTAGTTCTTTCTTGTTATTTTGAGAATTTTGTCCCTTGATCTTTGGATTTTTTGAATATTACATGGATTCAATATCCTTTCCAGCTTGTCTGATGGAAAAAATTAGTCCTTCATTATTTTAACCTCTGTACTAACATACCCTTTAATCATTCATCTTAGTATCTCCCACATATCCTTCCAAAAACAAAACAAAAACAAAACGAGTTTGTTTTTAAATTAGTTTATGTTTTTTTACTTCCTTTAATATCAATGATTTTTGTTCTTTGGCTAGCATTTTATGCTTATTGTGTGCTTTGATTTTAATCTTTGGTTTCTCCTCTAATTTCTTACATTACGGATTTGAGACCTTTCTTCAACCCTATCAAAAGCACCTTATGTTTTATATTTCTTTAATGATGTTACAAATTCTGACATGTCATATTTTCCTATTGTCCTAATTTTTTTCTAATTTCTCAAAAAAAATTTATATGTTTGATCCAAGGGTTATGTACAAGTGTGCTGTTTCATTTCTAAATAGTTTGGTGTATAGAGGTGTTTTAAACAGTCTTTGTGAATACCCTTCTTAATTTCTGCTTAAATTCTGTGATGGTATTAAGAACACCAGACACCAGATTTTGATTCTCCAAATCTTGTTAAGATTATTTTGTGGTGCAGATTAAGATTTGTATCAGTTCCTGTCCCATGTGCCTACAAAAGACTGCATTCTGCCAGTCTTGGTGGATTATTTGCAGAATGACACTTTTGTAAAGCTAGCTGAGAAATCTGTTCAATCTTTCTGGAATATTGCTGAATTTCAGTCTGATTGTATTCTCCATTAGTGAGAAAGATGCACTAAAATCTTTTAAGAATAACTGCATTTTCCCAAACCATTCTCTAGTTTTTGTTTATTGCATTTGAAGTTACAAGCATTTATCTTGAACATGAACTTTTAAGAGTGTGCCTTCTTGGTGGAGACATTTGTCATTGTGCAATAGTCTTCTTTATCCCTACTTATAATCTTTGTTCAGAGATATATTTTTTCTGATAATAATAAAATGAATATAACTTTTTGGATTAGTAATTGCATGTATATATATATATATATATATATATATATATATATATATATATCATTTCTTTTGAATTATTTAAATAGTACTGTTTCAGTTCCAGATTTACTTTTTGTCAGAGCTATGTATATATTTTAGTAGTTTGTCATGGGAAATCACTCTAGTCTGAAGAAATCCTGTTAGTATTTCTTTCACAGAAGGTCCATTGGCAATGGTTTCCTTAGTTTTCCTTCAGCTGAAGCACATGACGTTCATTTTGAAGATATTTCTACCAGATATAGAACTTAATGTTCCATAATCTTGGAGCTACTTGATGTCTGATGTGAAATGTACAGTCATTTGAATGTGTGCTTCTATTTGTAATGTGTCATTTTCCCTGGCTTTTTTAAAAAGAGAAAGAATTATCTTCAGCTTTCTAGACGTTGATAATGATGTGCCTGGGTGAAATTTTCTTTGGCTCTATTGTATTTATGGTACACTGAAAAAATTTGCAGCTTTCTCTAAAGTTATGAGAGTTTTCCATGGTATCTAGCTTATAAAAGCTCTATCTATCCCCAGTTCTCTTGCCATAAACATGTTTTTGTCAAAATTTTTGTTGTTCTTAAGTTACTTTCTGGGGCTGTTCTTGGATCAAAGCTGGGAGGTAACATGGCAAAATTAAAATTGAATTTTGTCTGCTGTTATTTATTTACATTCTAGAGTATTTTGGTAGTTGATTTTTGTTTTTTTCTGAAATTTAAAAATTTTAATTAATAGGAAAGATAGCCTAGAGGGCTTTATTCTATTTCATCTGGTATCCTAAATTATAATTTTAATGTAAGGATTGAAAGTTGTAATCATTCTGCAAAGGCAGAAATATGAATCAAGCGGAATTTATTTCCTGACCCCCCATGAAAAATCTTTCAATCCCTTTAAATCCTCAGTGCCATGGATAAGGAATGAAATTCAAACACTTCAATCAGATGAATCTGCTACTCTCCAATGTGTTTCTTAAATATGTGCCTAATATTTATAGTGAAGAAATGATGAATATAAAAAAACCTACCTATATACAGTAAAACAAAAATCTTTATGGTTAATCAGATCTGTTTTACATAATACTTCTCAATTTGTTCTGAAGATGGTTCTAATATCACTCATCTTTACACATCTATTAATATCAGTAGGGTTTTATAAAGATTTATATTGTGTTGTATAGTTTATAACTATAGGAGTAAACAGCAATTTGGCACTTGCATCAAGTTTACCAAATCCAAGTATTTTTTGCCTTACAAGAAAAACTAAGGCTTGAAATGATTATTATTTCTAGTTAAACCTTAAATATTTACACATATTACCATAATATGATCATATTTTAAAGTCAATTTCTTAATATCTCCATATGTACTACTTTTATTTTTTCAGCTGTCTCTTTGTTTATTATAGTTTTGGCTTTGTTCATATCAGGATACAAATAAGATTTATAGATAACCAGAACTGATAAGTCTGTTCAGTTGAGTCAAATAGTAAAAATGTGATGCTGTGCAAGGCATACGGTCTCTGTTGCAATTACTCAACTCTATTGTTGTAGAGCAAAAGTATCTCTAAACAAGGCATAATGAACAGTGAGGGAAAATTCCATAAGATTTTGTTCACAGAACCAGGGCACAGGCTAGCCTTGGTTCACAAACCAAAGTTCATCTGTGACTGTTATATGGCTACCAGTTGACAAGCTTCTGTCATGTGTTGATCTAAAGTGTACCAAAAGCCAGTTGAAAAGCCAGATTAAGGGTCTTCTTAAAGGGAGTCGGATAAGGGTACATGACTGTGGAGACTGTATCTTGTCACATGGATTTCTGCTTACTGGCTGTCATGACATGAGATTTCATTCAGCCCTTCCCTCAAGAATTTTTTTTTCTCACTATAGGCTTAAAAACCAGTTAGCCATGGACTGAAATCATAAACCTAAAAAATATTTCATCTTTTAAATTTCTTTTCTCAGGTATTTTGTCACAGTATCTTTAGGCTTTTTAAAAATAGAATTTTATTGTTGTTTAGTTGTTTCTTTTGGTGTAATGAGACAGTCTTACAATGTAGTTCAGGATGGCCTTAAACTCACTATGTAGTCTAAGCTAGTCTGGAATTCACAGCAGTCTTCTTGCTTCGGCCTCCAAAATACTTAGATTACAGATGTGTACTACCATGTTTGGTTTTAGGCTGTTTTAAAATGTTTGCTCATTCCTCCTTACTTTTCCTCCCTCCTCTTCTCATAATGTGATGTATTTGTCACAGAAAATGAATTGCATTTGTTGAAGAAAAAAATTACTGAGTTTTGCCTGTTACAGTCTTTTGGTTAATTTAACATGTTCCTCAATTTCTGTTTTTCATTACAAACAATTTAAGTTTGCTGTTCACCCCAGAGCCTTCAGGTTTGATTTTCTGACTACTTAAGAGATAATAACCAGCATCTGATTCCAAGGCACACGCCCTTAGTCACAGGATTAAGGTTAGCTATGGCAATGTCTCTATCCTGAGGAAGTGACAAATGTCCTAGATGAGTTTACCTTTGTAACTGCCAGTTGAGCCCATAGCCGAGAGTTTTTCTCAAAACAGAGTTTTAAAATGTATTCAGCAATATGGAAATTTTTAGGTTAGTCAAAAACACAATTTGGGGGAATTTTAAGCTTGTTTCTTCGGCATGTATGAATTTGCATCAAAAAATAGGTAAGGGAGAAAGGGCACAAGTGTGATAGTAGGGCTCATTATCAGAAATTTCTCTTAGGTTCTTGTTAAATAAACCAAATAAAAAAGAAAAACAAACAAACAAACAAAAAAACAAACACAAAAAGACCAGGGCAAGGGCCCTGGTCTCTACTTTGTTCATTTGAGCACTGAATTCTATTCTCCCTGATGGACTGATTGTTGACTGAACCAAATTTCTTAGATATTAGATATTATTAAAATATGCATGTTTTCAGAAAATATGGTTCCTTTCTCAACTGAAATAGGTTAGATATTTCTTGCTCAGAGCTATAATTTTTCTCTTTATCTTCTTAAAAATGCTACATTTTCCTTTGATATAGAAAACTAAGTTTATTTTATGTAAGTAAAAATATGTATAAATGTGTTCCAGATTCAGAACATTTTATATGCATGTTCTATTTCTATTAATTAACTGCTTAGCTTTTATTTTACTAAACAAGGAAAACAGAAAACTAAAGGGAAAAATACTTTCTGATGTACATAGCTGAGCCTTTGAGTTTTCACCTGTGAATATGCTTTAAAGTATATACTTTCAGGTGGAAATTTCATCTACTTTGTAAGCATCATGTCTCTTAAGTATTTAATATGAGTATGCATATAATACTCTCAACTCAGACTTCATTCATCCTTATCAATATTGCAAAAGCACTATTCATTTTTAATAGTTTGGCTACGGTACCCAAAACCATGCTGATTAGACAGAAATATGTACTCATGTAAAATTCTAAAATATAATATATATATGTATATATATATATGTGTATATATATATATATATATATATATATATCAGTGAAGAAGCAATTTAAAAAATAAAGTTTTATTTTAAATCAATACCCTGGTGTTATCCAGAGACCATTCATTGCTGATATAAAAATACTTTACAATGCAAAAAACACAGCTCGAGTAATAAAGGTATAAATATGAACAAATTCATAATTTTTCATACATTATTAGTTTAGATTCTGTATTTGTAAAATTGACTTTTAAAGTATACATTACTAGAAATCAAGTGTATATGTAAAAACTTATTTTGCATATATACATAATTATTTAAATGGTATATGTGAGTATTTCTCTTTTTTGGATAATTCAACCTCCCTTTTTACTCAATACTATGCCTTCAAAATCTATCAATTTTAATGCATGAAGACCTAATTTAAGCTGGTTGTGGTGGTGCATGCCTGTTATCCTACCACTCTGGAAACTGAGGTAGGAGGATGGCCTTGTGTTCAAGGTCAACCTCCACTACATAGCAAGAACCTGTCTCAGAAAACACCAGAAAAAAAAAAGAACAGCTAATCTATTTATTCTAACTACTATAGAATATTCATTTTTGATAATCAGAACTAATCATACTTCAAAAGATACTTATTTCCAATTTAAGCTATAAAAATAATAAAATAAGCATCCTTGTGCAGGTGTCTTTTGTAGAATGCAGTTGCTGTATGTTAGAAGGTATGCATCTTTAATATTACTAGGAGCTGGATTTCTTTTCTCCATATAATCATGGGAATATGATGTAAAGTATTTTTTAAAAATACTGTGTCAACATAATTAGTATAAAACCTTATTGTTCATGTAATTTGCATTTTCTTGGTACCACTGAGGCTGTATATAATTTCTGCTACTTTTTTGAGATCTTGCTACGTAGTTCAGGGTCTTGCTATGTAGTACAGACTGGCCTTGAGCTCACTGCAATTGAATGCTGAGATGACAGGTATGTGCACCATCACACACAGCTACATTCATGCTACTTTGCCTTTTGTGTTTCCTCTTCTACCAAGTACCTTTTTGTATTCTTAAACTCATTTTTCTATTTGATTCTTTATTGCTTTTGCTGATTGGCATGTAGTTCACTGTACATATTTTATCATTAATCTGTAATTTATTATAAATTTTACAGATTTTTTTGCAGGAAATAAACCTGTTTACTATGTTAAAACTAAATTCAACTTTAAAATTTCCTTTTAAATTTACTTAGTTCTATAAACTACTTTCCTGTGACCCTGAAGCTGTAGCAGCTTGACATAGGCTGTAGGAATGAAGGTGATGACCCTACTTTTCCCCTTGTGAAGAAGACCTCCTGGTTGTGTGTGCAAGAGGAAATCTTATCTACTGAATGTCTTTCACAGAAAGCTCTGAGCTAAAAAATTACTTATGGTAAATTAATTCAAGATCTGAGACATAATTACTTGACTATGGTTAAATAAGCTGCAAACTTTACTAGGTTATAAAAGAGAGATGTTTACAATACATTCTTTTTGAGAAACCTCCCAAAAATTTACTTGGAAACCTCACCTTATCCTAGGCTAGAAACATTTCCATATGCAATCCAAGAATATGAGAAAACACACAGAATGACCATCTTTTTTGTGCTCCATCGGTATCTCTGAGTTGCTTTTTCAAAGTTATTTTAAAATAAATAGAAAAATAAAGTGCTTATTCATGATATGGCAATCATGATTCTGTCACACTAAAAGGAATTATAGATAATTTAATTTCACTCAATTGTTAAAGAAAACATTCCATAAAAAGACAATACAAAGTACATATTTTTCAATATATGAAGAAAGTTTCATTTTTAGTATCATATAAATAATTTTTTCAAGGCTAAAGAAAACTATACTCAAGTGAAATAGGTTAGACCAAAGATTTTCAGGGTAAAGAGGGAGAAACTCAACTTTCAAAACTCTGGTTCCTTGAAGCAGATTTTATATGAATATATTAAAGTGGGTACAATTATATTATCTACTATAATTTCATTGCTATGAAATGGGACTATATATCTGTATCTATATCAGTTTCACAAAAGCAATGCAAACAAAACCATATCAATGAAATGCAAGGCCTGAGATGAACAGTCAGCAGCATTAATATTATTAATGTTCCAGACTCTGGAGTCACCATTCCTGGGTTCAATAAACAGACGCTGTCCTTACTGTGACTGTGGCCAGGCAACTTAAACTCCGGGATGCTAACCGTTCCCTCTTTAAAGAAGGAGTAAAATTTATTAACAGTGTCAGAGGGAAATTAAATGGTATAAAATATAAAAAAAAGAAAAATTAATCACATACTCTGTCTTTTAAGCAAAACAAATATATATAAATATATATATATATATATATATATATATATACCTTAAAAGGTATTTGATATAGAGTCTGCACAACAAATATTAACAATTATAGTCAGTACTATCAATATTCCTACCAATATTTATTAAATAGGATCTCTCTGCTGCCTGATACAATGCGTACTGAAGTTAAATCAAATTCATAATAGTACATGTCATTGTATATAGACACACAATAATGATCTTGAATTGGTGAGCCTATCACAATTTGAAACTATAACTCTTCTTCACATAGTTCTTGATAACATCCTAATATTCATTGAATCAATCAAGAAATAAACTTAAAGAAATGAGGATAAAAACAGTAAGAAATGTTATATTTATTTTAGTTTAAACAATTTGTTAATTTCAAAATCTATTTAATTAATGTATGATGGGCACATAGTGGAATGCCCACATCCTATATTCATATTTTGATGAGTTTTTACACTTGCATGTTCCTTACAACCACACCTCAATCTTTCACCTACCTTCTTCCTCCCCAGAATCAACAACTGTTCTGATGTTCTTATTATACATTAGTGTTTTAAATTTATCTCATGTTAGTACATGTTTGTGATACATAATGATTGCAATCATTGTAGATGACTGGTACATGCACACTAAGCATTTTAATTCTTTTCATGTTTAATTCCCCTCATCTTCATGCTACTTTCCATCTCTTGATCTCCTTCCCATCTGCAAAAGATCTATCGCCTTGTTTTCTTTTATCTTTTATTTTGCTCTTTAATTCATTTAAACTTTGGGTTTTTCATATAAGGAAACAATGTGATATTTAAGCTTTTGTGTCTGATATATTTTACTTACTTACCATTATGATTTCAATGTCCATCCATTTTCCTACAAATCACTCAAGTTCATCCTTATAATTTAGCACAGTAATAGTCCATTATGTATAATTAACATATTTTCTTTATCCATTCATCAGTTGATGGGCATACAGGCCACTTCCAATAACCAGCTAATATGAACTGTGTTGTTATAAAGCATGAGTGTACATGTATAATTGTAAAATGGTGTCTTTACTCCTTCAGGAAGATGTCTGGTAGGGGAACAGTTGTGTTGAATTGAATTTCTACTTTCAGTTTTTTGAGAACTCTCCATGCTGATTTGCATAGTGCTTATACTAGTTTACATGTCTACCAACAATACAGAAGGGTTCTTTTTTTCACCACAGCACTGCCACCACTTATTAGTTGATATTTTTCAACAATACCTATCATTTCTGGATTAAAATGGACTCCATGCTTGGGTTTAATTTACATTTTTCTAATAGTGAGTGACATTAACATTTTTTCATGTATTTACTGGCCCATTTGTACTGAGCAGTGTCTATTCACTTCAGTAGCCCATTTTTTTGACTAAGTCTTTTATTTTGGTTTTGTTTTTGCTTTTAGTTCTTTAAGTATTCTATAAATTAGTCCTCTGTACAAGGGATTTTCTGAACAGAAACCTAATTACACAAAAACGATATCAAGAGGCAACAAATGAGATTATATTAAAATCAAAGGCTTCTGCACAGCAAAGGAAGTAACAAGAGTGAAGAGAAAATCTACAGAATGGGAAAAATTGGGGGCATCATACATTAGTTTTGCAGATATTAGGAATACACAGAAATGAAATCAAGCCATTTATGCTGCTTTGCATATGGCTTATTTTCTTCAGCACAGCGTTCTATTTATTTGACATTTAAACTTCTATATAATCCTCTAGTTTATACCTCTCATACCCAGTGTATTGAGAATCCCAAGTAAATAGTTTCCTGTATTTAAGCCATTGGTCCTTTATATCCTTCCTACTCACACTCATTTCCTACAAGCATGTTAGTGATCCTCTGACTCTCACATGTGATGAACCACTTGAGCTAACTGTGTGAATAATTATCCACCTTTCTTGAATAAAAAGTTGAAAAGAGGACCAGGAATGTAGCTCAGTGGCCTGGTTAGCAAGCACAAGGTCATGAGTTTGATCTCTCGTACCAGAAAAGAAAAAAAAGTTGAAAAGACATAAAACTACATTTTCTATACTTCCTTTCTGTAGAGTTTGAATGGTTGTTGATTTCACTAAAGAAAACCTTTTTAGTTGAAACTAAACCACATAATAGGAAAGGTAAATCACAGTTTTTGTACATGACTATTATACATTGTGCCGGAACTCTGATCATCTGGAACACAAGAATGTAGTAGCACTTTCTTGATTTCCTGTTATTATATTTCACACCAGCTTGAACCACTGAGGGTCCTGTCCCATCAGGCAGTATTGGACAGCCATAGGGTGGTATAAGCCAGTCCCTGGGACAGTCATGCATGTAAGGCCCCATCATGAATATATAATGATGGTAAAGTAGCAATTTTTGATAGATTAATTCATGAAAGGGCAGCCTGGAGTCTCTTTATAGCCCTTCCAACAATTCTATTCATGAATCTTCTACTGCTTAAATTGGTCACAGGTATTCTGTCTACAGTTAAAAATACTGGCTTATGGTTTCCTTGTCCTCAACCAACATTAACATCAGGAAAGGTTACTAAAAGGGTTGACTGAGACAACACAAATGAAGCACTGAACACATATACCTGACAAAAACTAGTTATTAGCAATGGTGCCATTATTTTTAGTATTATTTGAATAGGTCCTAATAATCAGAATACCTGAGTTTGAGTTGTGACTTTAGCGTATATTTTTTCTGCAATATTGATCAAGTTGTTTAACTCTTCTAAGGTTTTCTTTCCCTATCAATAAACTAGGTCAGAACTGTAAATACACTGTGTTGCTATTATGAGAGCCAAATCAGAACATTATGTTAATTAACATTTTATTTTCTAAACTTCTTGTTATTCTCCACACAGATAATTCAGTTAAAAATTTTTATTGCTTCATTTTATTAAACGGAAAGATATCATCTTGTTCCTTCCTGTAGAATCATGGCACACCCCTTGTTATGTAATATCCCAGTGCATCTGTACCCTGTTATCCTCTACTTCAATTCAAATCCTTTTC
The DNA here is from genome assembly GCA_004027295.1 of Dolichotis patagonum. Lineage (NCBI taxonomy): Eukaryota > Metazoa > Chordata > Mammalia > Rodentia > Caviidae > Dolichotis > Dolichotis patagonum. Next base: position 26,296 of record PVJX010005463.1, read on the forward strand.
CATGAAAGTTTTCACTGCAGGGGCTTGGGGGTTGAGGGGAGTTTGACCCTGCCGTAATTACTTCCCTGACCTTGGAATTCCAACAAATAGCATCATATTTTCTTCAACATTTTGCTCTTTGTCATTTAGTCAAAACAACTTACTTATCTCTCCTTGACAGCTGTGAATCTATCATGTCTCTTAAGCAAGGCTAGCAATTACTAATCATTTGAACAACTGCTGACTAGATGATATACAATGTCATACAGTGAATTCAATTAGATTGCATAATAGTTTTAAACTATGTCATTAAGCATATGGCCTTAGATGCAAGTCACTGGATAAAAACAATTTAAAATCATATGCACACATTTGTTTCTTATTAAATTTCTTTCTCTTTCCCAAAATATTACCATCCTTCTCTGATTTCTTTCAATTATGTCTTTTAATTCTACCACACATATGGTAAGAATAAATGAGCTGACAAAATTAAACCAGTGTTCACATGAAAGCATGGAAATTACTTAAGTTTCTTCTATATATTTTTTCAAAATTGGCATATAACATATGTATAGATAAACGGGCTGCTTCATGACCTAACATGAGAATCACTTGGAGGGATTTAATGAAACCAATGCCTGTTATTCTACCCTAGAGATCAGGATTTAACTTGATTGGTCTGTGGGTTGGCAATAGGATATCTAAAAGTTAACAATATAATTTTCTAGGACAATTGGGCATGAGAACCTGTTCTCCATTTACAATCCTATCCAGTTCATTTTTCTCTCACTTCTTTGTCTAAGGAGCATGTTGAATGACTAGAGAAATTTAAGGCCATTTATCTAAACTTTTTTACCATTGGGACTTGGGGACACATACATAAGTATGACATAGTTTTACTTTGAAAGGTACTGTAATTAAGTAGGCAGTAACATTTTTCACATACATTAGAGATAAGTTATCAGCCTGGCAAATATTAGCCTGGTGGGAAGAGAGGGAAGAAAGGGAAAGAAAATAATATCCTGTAGCTATATTAACAATAAATAAGAATCACAGTTTCAAGTTTTATGTACCTGATCGACTGCTCTCAGATCATCAATGAAGCCGTTTATTTCTGATAGAAGTAGAGATATAATAGACTTTCTCAACAAACTGCAACTTCCAAGGGTTACCAGATTATGAGACACAGAATGCTGCTCCTGAAACTAAAGATGAAAATGAGAAGTTTCTATTTTCCATCAAGTCAAAGTGTACTTAATGGGTACTTTCTAACACTTAACTACTAAGATAAATATTAGGCAGAGTTCAAAAATGTCAACACAGTTCTGGTCGTTCTCAGTCAAGTTTTGAAATAGACAAATTATAGCAAAATAATACTAAGATTGTAAACAGCAGTTACATTTTGACACGCATGATAGGGTGTTAAAATGGAACTTTTAGTAGATACATCAAAAAATAATATAGCAGTTTAGATAACAGATTATATGCAGAAAGAAATAGGAAGATGATAAGGTAAGAAGACATGTAAGCACTTACACAAGAAATGAAAGATACAAAAAGGTGAGAGCAGAAGTGTGAAGATACCTTTGGGAACAGCTACAGATTCTGAGTTGCACCTCTAGGTATAGAGGGCCAGGTAAAAGACACTTGTATATTTACCACAAATTGGTGCTTTATAATAATGAGGGAAAATGCTGAGTTTTCATATACACAAAACAAAAGGATTCACAATGAAATAAATTTAAAAGGAAGTGGAACACAATAACCTATACTTCAGAAGCAGTAAGGATATTTATTAATCAACCATGTTAAGGAAAGTAAAACTCATGGTCAGAATTTCATATAATCTGTTCTTTAACACAGCTAGGAGAAAGGAGGCTTCCAGAAGAATCTCAAAGTAATGCTCATCTAGTTTATCATTGTTGTACATGAGCTTAAACTGATACTAAGGAGATACTGCTTTCAATGTTAAATAAATAATGCCAGGTGGGACTAGAGAATGCTACTTCTTTGTCCTTTATAATGAATACGTACATGTAGACATTTCTACATGTAGTAATCATATTCTAGTGATTCTAGAGAAACAAAACATCTGATACGTGCAACTCAAAGTAGGAGTTGATATTTTAATGATACACATTAATTTCAAAAGTAAAGACAGCAAGAAAGTGATGGATTATAGAGTAAAACTAGCCATTATAAAAAGGAAATGAATAATTAGCCCTTAACAGAATTCTAAATCAACTTCACCCTCACTGTATGAATATATTTTTGGACTTGGTTCTAACATTGGATCATTCTACTTGGTTGCATGATAATACTACAACATTTCAACTAGTTAAGTATGTATTCCCATTGTTGTTTGATCTGTCATCTTAAACAAGGGGTCCGCATTCCCTGTGTCTATATCAGTAGATTCTTGCTCCATTTTGCTCACACAGGAACTTTGGCTTATATGGCCAACATCAAATTTACCACTGTCGTCGTCGTCGTCATCATCATCATCATATCATACAGATCCACACTACTCTTATGAAAACATTTATATTACCATAATAGAGCACTTTCATCATCCACGCATGAATAATTTGGTAACTCACTTTTGACCTCCTCCAAAACTTGCAAATCTTGGTTTTCATATGTCACTGTACTGAATTGGGCTAGTTTTACCAAAAATATCAAAGGAAAATATTTTTAAAAATAAGTCCTACAGTGGTATGTGTGTACTATACCCTAGTGTTGCTCAAGTAGATGTATGCAAAGCCTGTTAGATGAAGCATCATATGGGTGTAAATCCTGGTTTGACACATGTTCACACTGTCTTTTGTAGTTCCAAGTGGGTAAACACAAAGATTGCTTCCTGTATCACCCCGCACAGGTATTGACTCCTACAGCCAGGTACTACTACACTACTAAATACACTACACTACTACTACTACAATAAGAAAGTAAGGAATGTGTTTGTAGAACCCAGTGTTATGGCCTTGTTATGTATTTCTCAACCATGGTAGAAGCAGCAGCTATCTTGGTGTCCCTATGGTTTAAAGAGCTGAAACCCAGCCTTTGAAACCCAGCCTCCTAAAAGGCGCTTTGATTTAACTGTTCATGCAGTGATTGCTGGTACTGGAAAGCCTGGCTCGTAAAAACATTTTGTTGTGTCTTTCTCTACATTATTCACTGAATCTGGCACTGAGTATTTTGCTGGTTCTTCCCTAAAATCAAAATGACCATGGGAAGTAAATATTTAGGAGTTCAGGACATTTTGGAGCCGTGATAATACAAGCAAAGACACTCACAAAACAGAACATATATATCTCACTTATATTCTTTTTTTTTTTGCGGTTGTAACATATACGATCAATGCATAACTATTAAATTAAGTTACAAGTAAAATGCCGGCAAAAAAATATTTAGAGAAGTAAAAACAACCAACAAATACAATGCATGCACACACACACACACACACACACACACACACGCACACAGTTAGTGTCATCTAGCAGTTACTACAAGATAGAATTACATTTTCACTGTATAAATGTAATAATAATAATGTCATTATTAATTACATTTTCACAAATAATATGATCAGGTCTTAGCTGACACACATCTTAATCAATATAACATTGAGCAAAGCAAATTGTTAAAAACATTGGCAATATTTTTGTTTATAAGATGTTGAAAAACAAAGCTAATTATATTCTTAAACAAAAATAGGTACTATAACTAAAAAAGAGAAGCTTTAATCTAAAGTAAAAAATATTTACTCTTAGGAAAGAAAGACAGAAGTGGGATTGGAGAGTAGTTCTATGTTTTATTTCTTGTCCTGGGGATTTTGAATACATGAGAGGTCATTTTCTAACCATTTGTTAAAATGAGTAAGTGTTTATGTGTAAGGTGCATTAGAGGTCTAAAGATAAATCAAACAGTCATCCACTCTTGTAAAACAATAGGACACGATGGAAGTTGGATTTGGGTATAGGTGGGTTATTATAAAAAAGGCAATGTCAAGCCTGATAAAACATTCAGGCCCTTAGTATGTTCAACAAAGCATTTTCCTATAAAGAGATAACATTTTAATTGGCAAAATAAAAAGCAGGAATCCTGTAAAATAAAGTAAGAAATCCCATTTAAAAACCATGAACATGACACAGAACTGATTTAGTTACAGGTAACAAATTTTGTCTTGCTTTGAATGTAGAATTTTCTTTGTTCTGTTTCCTTTCTGTTGATTGCTAAATGTTTGCTATACATAGTATTATTTTCATTGTGTGGAGTTGGTACATATCCATAACAAAGTTTGATTCTTTTTATTCTGTATGACTTTCCTCTCCCCATCCATCTCTAGTTGCCTTTACTATTTGTACAGGATATATCACTCCATTTTGTGTTATCCATCTTTCTTATGCTCTTTAAATTATTTATATTTTGTGTTTTGCTTGTATCTGATGTATTTCACTTAACATTATGGTTTCAATGTCACTGATTTTCCTGGAAACTACACAAACTTATCATTTTTTATGGCTGAGTATTACTTCTTTTATTACTATACCTTTGTAACGTAAATTAAAACCTGAGATTACAGTACCTCCTGCTTTGCTCTAGAAGTCCAAGATTGCTTTTGCTATTCAGAGTCTCTTGTGTTTCAATATAAAGGTGAGGGTTTTTGTAATATGAGAAATGCTGTTGGAATTTTGATTGAGAATGCCATCTATGTATGTATGTATATTTATATGTGTGTATGTATCTATCTATCTTTCTAACTAATTTTTTGTAGTTTGGCTATGTTGACAGTGTTGATTCTGCCTACATAGAAATAGTACACGTTTCCATTTTAGGAGTTCCTCTTTGATCATGTTTGTCAGAGTATTATAGGCTTTTTTTTTTATAAAGATCTTTCACTACTTTGGTTAGGTTAATTCCAAAGTATTTAAATTTCTTTAAGCTACTGTGAATAGTATTGTTTTTGTATTTTCCTTCTCAGTGGATTCATTATTGGTATGTGTGAATATTATTAATATGTGTTTATTTTGTATCTTGCTATATTGCTTATTTATTCATTCATTTAAGGAATCTTTGAGTGAATCTTTGAGTTTTCTTTTTAAAAAGACCATGTCTGCAAATATAGTTTGAATTCTTTTTTTCTTTTGTGTATACCTTTTATGTCTGTATATTACCTGATTATTCGGATTACTGTTTAAACAGGAGTGGTGACAGGGAGATCTTTGTCTTGCTCCTGGTTTTAGAGACAATGCTTTCATTTTTATAATCTGTTCATTTCTTTTAGATATTCAATTCATTAGAGTACAAGTTTTTAAAATAGTAGTACTTTTGTGGATTTTGGTAGTATCTGTTGTGAATTTCCTTTTGTCATTTTTAATTGCAGTAATATAGTTCTTTTCTTCCCTTGTTCTGCTAAATTTGACTACGAGTTTTTCCATTTTGTTTATCCTTTCAAAGAACCATCTCTTTGATTCATTTTAGTCACAATTTCAGTAATTTGCTGACTTTATAATTTTTTCCTTAAACTAGTGTTGCATTTGGATTTTTGCTTTTCTAGGATACTTAAGTGCATCATTATGTTATATAATAACCTAATGTTTTGCTGTGGTTTTCTAATGTGGGGATTCACAGCTATTTTTCTCTCTTAGGTCTGCTTTCATTGTGTTCTATTAAGTGTTATTATGTTATCAATGTTACTATTTCTGATGTTATTGTTATTGATGTTATTAGATTCTAGAGTTTTTTTAAGTCTTTCCTCGATTTCTTCTGTGCCCCACTAGTTATCCAAGGATATACTGTTTAACCACTGTATGCATAATTTTTGTGGTTTCTTTCATTTTTGATTGCTAGTTTCATTCCACTGTGATCTGATAATATGTGTGAGTTAATTTCAGTTCTTACATATTATTTTAAGCATGCTTTCCTGTCCAGTATGTGATCGATCTTGGAGAAAGTTCCTTATGCTTCTGAGAAGAACTTATACTCTATTATTGCTGGAATACTATGTAATACCTATTAAGTCCATATGTTCATATTTCTTTGCTGCTTTTTATTCCGTTGGTTGTGTGTTTGCAATATTGGGGTATTGAGGTACTCAAACATGATTGTGCTAATGTTTTTTCTGATTTTTATGTCCAATACAGTTTGTTTTTTGACACTGTATATGCTAGTATTCATTTCACAATTGTTATGTCTTGTTGTTGAATTACTGCCTTAGGCAATATTTAGTGATATTAACTCTTCTGATCGGTTTTGGCCTTAAATCCACTTTGTATGACAATAGTACAGCTACTGTTGCTTGGTTTCAGACTTCTGTTTTATAACATGTTGTTATCAATACATCCTTCAACTTTTTCCACTCTGTGAATGTCTTCTTGAATGAAATATATCTTTTATGCAACATACCATTGGGTTTTGCTGTTTGATCCACTATGGCAGTTTGTGTCACTGATTAGTAAGCTAAGATCAATTAGAGTGGAGGCACTATGGTACTGTTTTAGAGATCTGTTGAACTGGTATTTGTTTTACAGTGCTGTGATCTTCAATCTTTTGCATTTTGTTAATTATCTATCTCATCTATTTATTCAGTCTATTTCTGTTTCCAATATTTGTAAAATTTGTTCCTTTCTTCTATTTTTCTTCTAAAAGGGAGCTAGTACCCAAAATCCTCAGAAATGTTCTGTGTTTTAAAAAGTTCATTGAATAAGTGGAACAATTTTGTTGATGTTTTGTATTTTCCAGACGTCTCTGTTTCCTCAAGTTTTTTCCAAATATGTCTTATGTCCCTACTTCTGCCTTGAAGTTGTACATTTCTCTGATACAATCAGCACTTTTCAGAAACCACCTTATATTCAAAGACTAATCACAATATTCTCTATCAAATTTCATGAAAACAGTGTTTTTTTATTCCAAAGTAAAAAAAAAATTCTCATAAGGGACTAAGTTTTGTTTTGTTTTGTTTTGTTTTCATCAGAAAGGTGAGTCCTGAATTTAGAAATTTTCTTGGCATCATATTTCTTCCCTTTGATAGTTCATGGTCTTTTTTAAAACTTAAAGAGAAAAGAAATCCTAGAGAAAGGATTAGCACTAGGAAAAGGTCTAGCTATTTTGAAATACCACTTATCTTTTAGTCAGCATTCCTTGTGTAGGGCCCCTTGTCCTTTTGCAAGTGAGAAAACAAAACAAAACAAAAATTATAGGATGAGAAAGTGAAGTATACTTAAGTATCTATAACTACTTATAAGCATCAAGGATGCAGGAAAGTCAGTGTGGAGTCAATGCAAAGATAATCAGCAGAAGACTGGCCCAGACATGCATGCTATGGGAGGAGACTGCCACGGAAATGTCTAGCAATGATTTCCTCTGACTTGCAGTGCTTTATTTTATTTGGTTTCACCTCATCTGGATCTTTACTTTCCTTTGGTCTGTGTGTTGATTTCTATTGAGCCAAGGCAGATTTATTATCCAGCAGAGGCCAAAACTAATTTCCAAATGTGCCTTCCCTGTGCATAGCACTGGCACAGAGCCCTTTAGGGCATGTCCTAATACTTTTATGTCACTTCTTTTGAACACTTGACATATGGGACTAATATTTTATGATCAAGATGTTTTTATTAACACAAAAAGGTTATTACTTCTTATTGACATTGCAGTTGCTTTTTTCTGTAATTGTAGAAGGTTGCTTTATTTTTCCCTTGATTTCTAAATGTTCTGAAGTAACAGCTAAATACGTGCTTTTACATTCTTAACATTACTGTAACTTGCAGTATCTTTTCTTTTTAAGAGAAAAAAAAAACACAGAAAACAAAAGAGATAAACAAGCAACAACTACAACAAAAAAACACCAAAGAATAATATAGGCTTTCAAAACAACATGATAGGAGTTTGACAGTGGTTGCTACTTTGTATATGGTTATCTTCAAAAGAGTTGCTTAGATTTCCAGATATAGACATGTAAAATTGATCAAACCATATAAGTGTTAACTGTTCTTTTCCATGAACTAATAGAATTAGCAGTATCATGTGTGTGTGTGTGTGTGTGTGTGTGTGTGTGTGTATATATAAATTCACATATTTTTCCTTTCCTCTTCTTTTTGTCCTTTCTGCTAGCCCAGTTGTATCTTCCCTTTGAGCAGTTTCTTGCTCTTTAACAATATCTATTGCAGATTTTGCATTTTATTTACTCTTTCAGTTTCTTACACTAGGGAGACAATATGGTATTGACACATGTGACTGACTCTGAGTTATGTCACTTATAAGTATCAACTCATATTCATTTACCTAAAAAAGCCTTAAGGAGATCCTTCTTTATAGCTGAGTAGTAATTCACTGTATAAAAATACCACATGTTTTTATCTGTTCCTTGGCTGATGGGCATTTGGGTTGTTTACAAGATTTGGCCACTATCAATTGTGCTGCTATATACCTGGGTGCACATATACTAGTGCGGTATGGCGTTTTAAATTTTTCTGGGAATGTCCAGGATAGGGATAGCTGGGTCAAAAGGGACCTCCAGTCCTGGCTTTTTGAGGAATCTCCACACTGACCTCCACAGCAGTTGCACCAGTCTACACTCCCACCAACGCAGAAGGGTTCCTTTTTCCCCACAGTCCCACCAGCACTTATCGGTTGATTTCTCGATCTTGGCCTTTCTTTTTGGAGTGAGATGTAATGTCAGTGTTAATTTGAGTTTCTCAAATAGCCAATGATGCTGTACATTTTTTCATATATTTATTAACCATTTGTGTTTCTTCATATGAAAATTGTATATTCATTTCAGATGCCAATTTTTGGACTGGGTCTTTGGATTGGAGGCCTGATTTTTTTTTTCAATTTTTTACACATTCTAGATACAAGTCTTCTGTCTGAAGGACTGTTGTCAAAACCTGTTTTCCAATCTGTGGAACTTTCCCCCATTCTGTTGGTGATTTCTTTTGATGTGCAGAAACTTTTTAATAAGATGGGATCCTCACTGCTTATTTTTGAAGTACTTCCTGTGAAGTTTGGTTTTTGTTCACGAATTCTCTGTCTACCCCTATGTCTTTGAGATTTCTACCTATGTTGTGTTCTGGTAGATTTAGTATTTGTTTTAATATTTAGATTCTTGATCCATTTTGACTTTAGTTTAGTGTATGTCAATAGGCATGGGTCTAGTTTAAGCTTTCCGCATGTGAAAAGTCAGTTTTTCCAGCGCCATTTATTAAAGAGGTTATCTTTCTACCAGTAAATATGTTTGCTTCTTTCTCAAAGAGAAAGTGGCTGAGTGTGTTTGTAGTTGTGTCTATATCATCTGTTGTGTTCCACTGATCCTTAGGTCTTATTTTTGCCAGTATCAAGCTGACTTTATTACAGTTACTTTATAATATAATTTCAAGTCAGGGACTGTGATGCCTCCTGCCTTGACTTTGTTTGTTGCCCAGTATCAACTTTGCTATTCTTGGTCTCTTCTGGTTCCCGATGAATTTTAGAAATGATTTATCTAGATCTGTGAGGTATGCTAATAGTAGTTTGATCCCAATTGCCTTACATCTGTATAACAGTTTTGGGCTTGTGGCCATTTTCATAATGTTGGTTGTTCCTATCTATAAGGAGGGAATATATTTAAATTTTCTGAGATCCTCTTTGATATCGTTATTCAGAGAACTCTAATTTTCAATATATAGATTTTTTTTTCTTTTGTTAGATTGATTCCTAAGTATTTCCTTTTTTGGATGTTATTATGAAAGGTGTTTTTTCCCTAATTTCACTCACAATGACTTTATTTGTATACAGAAATTCTATTGACTTTTTCCCTATCTTTAATTTTTTATTATTTTGAAGGCAGTAAAATACAACAGAAAAAGATGGAATAAAGCCAATTGAGACAGTGTAGTGAAATTGGTACAGAACTTCACAGCAGGTTACAGGGATAACAGTAATAGGTACCATAGTATATCTCGTTACCTTCACAAAATAGTTGTTATTTCAATCAGGTATAGCAAAATCAAAGGAAATACAGAATATTATAGAACTTATCAAAACAAAATATTGAACAGAGCAATACCATTAATCAGTACAAAGCAAAATAGTGATAAAAATATTTGCCTTCAAAGAGATGGTAGAAGGAAATCCCCCTTATTTGCTATATTTCATATGGTCAACCTCCCAAGAGATGCTCAGATCTCTGGCTCCCACTTGCTAACAGGGGGTGGAGGGGATACAGGAGGACAATGTGATGTTTGATTCTCAGCCTGAATGCCTACAGGCTCACAGCCGCTTACCCAGGTGTCAAGCTGGTTGCTTGGTTTCCCAGAGCCCTATGTTCCAACATGGTGTGGATCTCAGGAGATGCTTCTGGTTCTCGCTCTGGGGTAGCCACAGATTGCCAGACCACAGCCACTTACCAGGGTGGCAAGCTGGTTGCTTGGTTTCCCCAATGCTACTGATTTTTGAGTGTTGACTTTGAATCCAGCTACATTGCTGAATTTGCTTATTAAATGTAGCAGATTTTTGTGGAGTTTTGGGGGTCTTCTAAATAGAGTACCATGTCATCTGTGAATAATGAAAATTTATCTCTAGCCTTTCCTATTTTAATTCCTTTATATCTCTTTCTTATTTAATTGCTATAGCTTTTTTTCAGAACTATATTGAATAGGAGTGGAGACAGTAGACATCCTTGTCTTGATCCTGATTTTATGCTGAAAGCTTTCTGTTTTTGTTCATTTACTATGATGTTGGCTGTTGGTTTTTCATAAATGGCTGTTTTCAGGAGGAGGTAGAGACCATCTACTCTGATTATTTTGTAGGGTTATTATCATGAATAAGTGTTAGATTTTATCAAAGGCCTTTTCTGCATCTATTGAAATGACCATGTGGTTTCTGTTTGTCGCTCTGTTAATATGGAATATTACATTTATTGTTTTGTGTATATTTTGTGTATATTTGCATCTTTAAACAAATTTGTTATCTAATACTGGAAATGTGTCTATAAACAATAGAATGATGTGTGTGATACCTACTTACACAACTTTAATCAACTGTTAAAAGAAAACTAGAGTACTTCTGAGCTTTAATTGACTACTCTTGAATATTCAGTCATGCAATCAATTTCCATTATCAGTTGATTTTAAGTAGATAGATTTTTTTTTTCTTTTCTTCTTGCACCCAGCTAGATCTAGTCAGGAAGATATACTCAAATGCATTAATTTGGACACACACCATGGGTTCTTACAACAGAAAAAGGACTCATTTACAACATACAAAATACGTAATGCTGCTTTTATACCTGAAAAACTGCAATTTGCTTTTGGGTACTTTCTATTATTCTTTGTGATATAGTTATATCAACCTTTGATTATTAGGAATTCAGGGTGTCTGTGACATACATTTTTCCTTTAACAGCAAGACTCTAGCCAAATAATAAAAAGTCTCTTCAAGTTTGAGCTTTAATCACTTCTCATGTCATGAAAATACAAGCCTTGGAGTTTACTGTACTTTAAGATTAACATGGATGTTTCTAAAATGCTTCTCAAATTTATTGACTAAATTGCCTTTAAGCTTTATTCTATATCACCAAGCACAGCATTGTTCACCTTGTCTGAAGCTCATGCACAATTTCACTTGCAACATCACAGTCTTAAAAGTGTCTTTTTTCAGCAGCATCTGGCCTACAATTACAGTGTCTAATCATGGGGAACTAGTACAAATAATTTCTAGTCCCTTTTCCTCCAGAACATCTACTACTCTGAACAATCTAATGATGGAGCCAAGCTTCCAGAGTACCCCAAGAGGTGGCCTAGTAGACAATTTGAAGATCTGTTGCACTACTAACTTTTTGCTGTTTGGCACCGGAAAATACTAAACCATCTTCCAGACACACCTCTACACTCATTAAAATATCTGGTCTTGTCTCTTCTCACCTGAGAAGATTGAAAGGACATTAATGAGATTCTACATCTGATAGTAGGCAATATGTATAAGCCAGACTTCCTCAGCATGTACTGAATTAGGTCATTTTATCGTACATTCATTTGGGCATGCCCATCAACACAGGTGTTTTATTTAGCAGGTCTTGCATTTCCAGTGTTGTCGGCTTCAAATGTAATTAGAGGATATTTCTTGTCTGTCTGTCTGTCTGTCTTTCTGTCTTTTTTCTTGCTCTCATCATAGAATATATAGATAGCTGAAAATATCTTTGAGTCATTCAACTAGAGCTGCCAAACTCAGAAAATTAAAATGTAGGAAATCTAATCCATTTGAATTTCAGATAAACAATGAATTAATTTGTTAACATAAACAGGTTTCAAACACTATTTTATTTCATAACTCCACAAACAGTATTATCACTGTTATGGTGATTTAAATCTGACAGATTATATTTCAGGTGTCATTCATATCAGTTAGGTCAACTTTACTTGATAACACACTTATGAAAGGTACATCAAAAGACATGGTGCTCAGTCTTATTCTATCTTCAATCAGCTTCTGTGACTGCATGTATACACTCTAATCTTCAGGAACTCCAGAATCATTATGCTCAAAAGAAAGATAATAATACTTTTCCTGCCAGCTTTACAGGGTTGAGAATCAAACTTATAAGTGGAAGTGCAAAGATTCCCAAAACTGAAAAGACAACCAGATCAATGATCTATAAATAAGCAGTATGTTTTAAACAAAAGAAATCAATATACTACTTTTTCACACAGAAACTAATCATAACCCGTATGTTTAGAAACAAAACTAGTGCATTCATTGCTCAAAATTTTTCAGTGTTTCTACTCAAACAGTCCACTGCTTGTTACTGTAAAGGTCACAATGACTTCTCCTTGAAGTAGGTAAACTCCAATCCTGTAGTCTCCATAAAACTTCTCGTTAGTTCACTACACTTATTACAATGTGAAATACCTGCTTTGTGTATTTTTCCACCAGCCCTGGATTACTGTCTGACACAATTGTACATGTTCAGTAAGTATTGTAAGTAAATAAAGGCCACTTATCTCTCCTCATTTAACTTGTCTTCTGTGGCAGACCCTGTGATGTGGCACCCAGATCCTCAGGCACAAAACAGTATTACTCCAGCTTCAAGGACTGTCCCTGGCTTCTTGAGACACAGACACAGCTGTGGAGAGCCACTTCACCCAAACCATGCCATTTCTCAGGATGGCCTATCTTCCAACACTTACCATTATGTAAATACAATTACCTGGACTTCTGGCCCACCTCAAGATAGGCCTGAAAAATAACTCTGTTTCTAATCATCCAAGGGGGTCAGACAATGTTACTTTGGGGCCTATTGAGGCTTTACTTCTCTATTTATTCTCTTTTTTTCCAACACTTCACCTTTTCCCACAGCTGTCAGTGCCCCAGGTCCATTGAGTAAGTATCCTACACAATGTGCTTCTTCCCAGAACAAGCTTCCCAGGCCACTCAACTAGTGACACCCTTAAAACATCATTTAATAGAGGTGAAACTGAAGTTTCTCCACATTTTCATCTTTTACCAGTTTTCCCTTTTCATGTAGCAAATATTAAAATGCCAGACGAACTCAGGACCAGTCTGAGTCTGCTCTCATGTTACACTGTGGTAAATGACCGCAGCCATTTCTGTTCTTATATTCTGAGGGTTCCCAGAATATAAAGCAAGGGCTGAGCACAGAATCCCAGCAAGGGCTGAGCACTTGCACAGCCAACGATTCATTTCAATGGCATCTTCATTGGGTGAAATCATCTGGAATCAGGGATTACTTTGCTATTGTTTTCAAATTTCCTAAAGCCACAGGATGATTATACATGTTTTACTGTCTGAGTATTCATATCTTAAGAATTGATTAAGGCCATAAAAGGATATAATGATCAGAAATTTTAGGATCTAACTTTTGTGTATAAAACCCCCAAAATGTCTAATGAGATCATGGTGTTTAAGTAACCAGGTCTTGCCAGCCTGTGTTGTTTACTGCAATCACATTTGGATATTTTCAAAATGCACGATCATAAGACTTTTCTAGAAACATAAAAGCAGAATATCTGGGGCTAGGCTCCACCATGTGCAGTTTGAAGTACTTTCCTTATACAAGAACCACCACCTTGCTCTGTGACAAATATGGCTCCAGCCACCTTTCAAGTTTAAACATTGGTTGTATGCTTTTACATTCAGTTAGAAGTACTGGCAGGCATTGCAGTAACAATTGCTTCTACATTAGTTCTCAGTTTTCTTTTGGAATACTTAGCAACAGTATTATTTTTAAAGATAAAATATAATCGTAAGATTTTTTTTGTTGAAAATGCTGGTTCTTATATAGTTATTCATACATACTTTCATATATAATTTAAAATTTCTGTAACTAAGAGCTTCAAAATAAGAGAAATTTGCAAAATAAATAAATGACTGACTGAATTGGTAAAGTCCAACCACTTATATTTCTTAAACAATTATACTCCCTGCTCTCCATTCCTCTCGTCATTATCCTTATCTCAGGTTTATATTATCTGTCACTGAAATATGAATTTACTTCTTAAAATATCTTATATATTATGATTCTTTTTCTGCATTCATTGATTTACTTATTCTTCAAATGACATCTTGACGAAGGACATCTACTTATAAAGAACTAGGATATATCACGAAACTAGAGGTCTCTCAGTGTTGTTGTAGCTTGTTAACTAAGTCATAAATCTGATCAAGCCATTTTCCAGGGAAAACAAAGCAAAATAAAAATATTCATGGAAGTCGTGACAAACGCTTTCTACAAAAGACCAGATACTAAAGATACAATGGTTTGCAGTGTACACGTCTCTGTTTTACCCAGCTCTACCACTGCAGTAACAAGGCAGCCATGGCCAACACATAAAAGAATGGGCAGGGGTGTGTTTCACTAAAATCTGATAAACAAAAACAGGTAGCATACTTTTCCAACTCTTGATCTATGTTTACAACCAAATTCTTAAACCAGAATCTAAAATCCTGAATAATCATATTCCTTTAAAATAGTAATCCAAGGTGCTAAATCAATATCCTCTTAAGGCACCAATTTACCCGTATTCCATGCACGACCTCATGTTCTAGAAGCTCTTCCAAATTTACTTTTGCTTTGTTAAAGCCCTGGGGAACCTGTGACTGAGCACCTCTTAACATGCTAATTTCCAGAACAATTATCACTTTCAAGGTAAAGCGTCCCACATACCCTGTACTCATCTTGAATGCTGGCACTGTTAACACAACCCCAGAGATATGTTTGTAAAAGGTTATGAAGTCCTTCATTACCTGTTACAGATTTTCTAAAGTTGTATGTCCTCCATTGGCGCTGAAAACCTATAGGTAACACATCATTCAAGGATGTGGTATTCCAAGATACCAATAAGCACATTAAGGACACTTAACACTTCAGCCTCTCAACTGACACTTAACTTCTAAACAGAACAGTACAGGTAAAACTGAGCTTTACTTCTTTTTTTGAAGTCAAAATCAATAAATATGCAGAAATAAGATGTTAGGGAAATTAACAGTATGCTTTATATGCATTTTATATACATGCCTTGTCATAAGCCTTTTCTTTTCTTTTCTTTTCTTTTCTTTTCTTCTTTTCTCTCTCTCTCTCTCTCTCTCTCTCTCTCTCTCTCTCTCTCTCTCTCTCTTTCTTTCTGCCAAGATTGTTAAAAGGTTTTGGTTATATTTCCTTCTCAGACACAGCAAGCAGAAATAGGGAAGATGAAAAGGATAGTAAGAGGTCAAATTACTTTCTTTCTTTTCCTCTTAGGATGATACATTCTTAACATCCCAAGAACGGAACACATGACGACATTTTTAAGAACCTTGGAAGAAAGAGATTTACAAGCAATTCTGGTACTCTAGCCAAATGCTTTACAAATTTTGTCATCAAAAAACAATTTTCATGTAAGTACCTTATGCTACAAAATGAAGTAAATTTTTTTTTAACTTTTCCAGTTCTCAGGAGAAATGGAAAACAGTATATATCACCTGTGAAAGATTTATATTTGTTTAGAAACAATATAACATATTTTTATCTGTATCTTTTTAGAATTTTCATTCCTTCAACCAGTGATCTTGGCTTTCAAACTGCAAGGTGTTTAAAACTGAATTTCAACTTTTCATTTTTCTGG
Organism: Dolichotis patagonum; assembly: GCA_004027295.1. Lineage (NCBI taxonomy): Eukaryota > Metazoa > Chordata > Mammalia > Rodentia > Caviidae > Dolichotis > Dolichotis patagonum. The sequence goes on from PVJX010005463.1 coordinate 42,372, forward strand.
TTTAAATCGCTAATACTAGATAATTACTCTTACTGATTTTTCCCAGTTATAAATATGCATATTACTCAAGTGGAATAATAATATAAAAGTTAAAGTTGACTTCTTTTGTATAGCCTGAACCATCATGGTACAAATAAGGTTTTAAAATCTGATTTTACGTGGAAAATTCTTTAAATATACATTTTATATAATACAATAATATGTAATTGAAAATACATGAACACAACATTATTCACCTAAAGTAAGAGAGCTGAAGAGCTCATGAAATTGTAATGAGTCAACATGAATAAGAAAAACATATGGCAAGGAATCATAATAGCTGCCAGAACACTATTTCATTCATATCCAAGGCACCACTATACAACTGAACAGAACATCAAGGGGTGATTACTTTTTGTGTCTAAATGCTTTCATATTTCACTTTTCTTCAATAAAATAATGTAGTTTCTAAAAAAAATCTTCTATAAGTTTGCTGCATAATAATAAAGGTTACAAACAAAATATTGCTTTAAAATGTTTCATAGTAAAGAGGCATATACCAAATAATCACATGCAAAGTACAGAGAAAACCTGCTGGCCAAAAACCAATGCCTCATAAAAAAGGTTTGGCACAAGATCCTGAAAGAAACACCTGCTAATGGCTTAACACCAAACGCTACAATCCCCAAACATTAAATCCTTAATATCTGAAATCTCAAAAGTCTAAAATCTTGAGATATAAAAATTCAAAAGAATTCTGGAAAAATAATTTTAAAATACTTTAAAAGACATCATTTACATTTCAAAATATAATTTATTTCACCAATGTGGAAAAGTTAAAATCAAACACACAGTATAGAGGCACACTGAGGCACTTCAATATAAAAGCTGAGATGGCAAGAGACCAGGGTTCAGTCACGTCTACCTCAAAATAAAATTTTCACCCTGTGTAACATGTTATATCCTGTAGTCTGTATAGGAGAACTCCAGTTCTCTTTAGAGTGAAATATTCCAAACCTATAAATAGTCGCTAAGGTCAGGTCACCCCAACTCTTTTTCTTTCCACTGAATTTTTTTTGTTCTGTCCTCCCCCTACTCACTTTCTAAAAACTGTACTATGCATAGTTTTTAAATGACCACATGGATAGGGTTTAGTTCAGCAGAGAAAGTGCCTGTTTGGCAAATGCTAGACTGTGAGTTCTATCTCTGGTACCAAAAAAAAAAAAGCAATGGCTGGGGATTTACCTCAGTGGCATTAGCATCTACCTGGCAAGCACAAGGTTGTGAACTCAATCTCTAGTACCAAAAAAATAAAAATAAAAGTAAAAATAAAATGAAATAAAATTATAAATAAATAAATAAGTAAATAAATGATCAAATGACCCAATCACTTTCTTACAAGACAGCCTGCTACTCTGTGTACACCCATCTACATTTTTGACCCAATCACTTTCTTACAAGACAGCCTGCTACTCTGTGTACACCCATCTACATTTTTGACAAAACCTGCTGCAATTCCCCTTCCCACTGCAGTGGGACGTTTGCCTTCAAACTTTTGAAATCTAAGACTCTGCAACACATATTCTAACTGAAATTTGCAGCTCCTATACTGTATTGCTAATAGACTCAAATCAACTCTTTGTTTCTTAATCAATTTGTCCCTCAGTTGCCCTTAAGGGTTTACAGAAATTTTGAAATGAAACAAAAAATTTCATTCTCTACTTTACACAATAAAATAGGAATATTAACACATTTTTGGGCAAAGCTAGCCAGGTATATTAATGACACTGACACAGATGTAACTTAAATGAATAAACTGTAATCTTAAATATAGGTAAAACATATCAACCCATGCCACTATAGTTGGTAATTATGTGCACTCAGCCTTGTACTTGAAGTTCTCTGAAATACTGTGACAGTTAAAAACTATCTTTTGATAAGATTGATCAAATCCAATACGGTGCCTGAGAAGTTTCATGATAGGCCATCTGCAACCTGGAAACCTTGAAATCTCTATAGCATGGTTCAGAAGTCAGAGAGTGTATCTCTCAGCCTAAAGCCAAAAGACTGAAGATCCAGAGGGTTACTATTAAATCCTAGAGTGCAAAGACTGGTGAGATGGAAGTTTTAATATTCGAAGCAGCAAAAGAAAACTGCGCCATTTTTCACATATAGACAAACTCAGCTTCTGTACTTGTTGCTTCCAGGCAACATGGTGGTATGTTTCCATCCCAAGAGCAGTCTTTCTGCCTAGTCCACTGTGACTGACGCAGGATTCATTGGAAATACCCAGACACACGGATGCAGTGCTTTATGAGGTTTCTAGGTATTTTTTCCATTAAATATAATGCAGCAATCCTGCATACAACTGAGAACACAATAATCCCTTCTTCATAATATGGCTTTCTATCTCTCTTACATAGAATATTTCTCTTTTCTTTTTTTTTTTTCTTTTGGGAAGAAATTATGAGACCACACACATTAAAGCTCTAATGTTCATCACTAGCTGACTCAAGCTTGGGTTCTAACTCTAAATTTCAAGAAGAATAAATTTGTCTTTCTTTGCTTGAAATAAACATACTGCTCTAGTAATTTAGTAGTATCCAAGGAAGAAATAGGTAAAAAGAGGGAGCAGGGTCACCTAAATACATAATTTTCTGTGATCTGTGGATAGAAGGAGATTTTATTAAATTATGCTAGAGAGATTACTAGAATTTAACAGTTTTCCGTTCTGTTTTCCACTCTAAACTCAGATTTAGCTTGAGTAGTTTTACCTACTTTATGAACTATTGTTATGTCAGATGTCACAGCTTATAGCCAATTGTCTATGTATAATTTCCTTGAGCATTGCAAACTCAAAGGTAATACTCCAGCACAAAGTTTGGTTCACTATTCCAAAAAATCTACTTGCTTACTTCTTTGGTGTTCCTGTTTTCTCTACTTAAATTCTCAGTTATTATACACCTAATAATTTCATAAAAAATAGTTCAATGGTGCTGGAGTGAAATGACTTGTACATGATTTTGGTACCCTAGTTGCATTAAAGGTTCGTAGGCACACTGACATCTCTGATACGAAATAGTTTTATCATTACATAAAGTTGTACCGTATTGAGGTGGAAATCTACTGTATGGAACAGGAACTATTATTTTCAGTATATTGTAAATTTTCCAAAATCTATTAATTTCTTCATAATCTTTAAGAAGGAAATTTTGAGATAAAATATATTCCACATAGTCAAAACACCTTATTTTTAATTTAAAAGTATCATTAGATCTCAGCTGGCTCCAGTCAATGTGTGTACCAGGAACAAGCACAGGAGACATTGAAATAGAGGATCCAAAAGTAACACACTGGAAATCTCTGAAAAGATGGCAAATGACATAAATAAACAACTCCATGAGGCCATAAAGGAAATAACATTAGAAGTACTCTCCCATGTAAAGACAGAAATAACAACCTTAGTAAAGGAGTTGCTGAGTACAGCTAAAGAAGAAATAGAGAAAAAAGTATAGGAACATGGGAAACTGATTGAAACCTTGAATGAACGATACAGAAAACAAGCAGAATTCATGAAACAAACTCAAAGATACATCCAAGAAACAAAAAATTCTACTTAAATGAAGCTGAGGATAGGATTTCGGATCTTGAGGACAGGATCGCAATTAGTTATCATGAAAGGATAAAACTTTTAAAAATAACATAGCAGCATGAAGTGACAATCCAGAAGCTTTAAGATGATGCCAAGAACAACAATTTAAGATTAATAGGCATTAGTAAAGACGCAGGAGTCAATGCAAACGACATAACTAAAATATTCACCTAAGTAATAGGAGAAAATTTCCAAAACATGGGGAAAAAATCTGATATGCAGATAAGTGAGGCATATAAAACACCAAACAGTCACAACCAACATAAATCTACACCCAGACACATAACAATTAAGGTTTCAGACATACAACATAAAAACAGAATACTAAAAACTGTTAGAGAAAAGACACAACTCACCTATCAAGGAAAGCATATTGGAATTACCACAGACTTTTCAGCACAAACCCTCAAGTCAAAACAAGTTTGGAGTGAGGTATTTCAAGCCCTGAAAGAAAATAACGTTCAACCCAGACTGATGTACCCAGAAAAACTTCCATTCAAATTTAATGAAGAAACAAGATACTTCCATGAAAAAGAACAGCTGAAGAAATTCATGTCCACCAAACCAACCCTAGAAACAGTATTGAAAGACATACTAGACAGAAATAAAAATGATCACAATCCCCAGAACCACAACAGACAAAACTACAAGGTAGGACAAGCAATTAAATAAGGGGGAAAAGCAGAAAGCAAACAATTGGAACATAACATGGCAAAGTTGAGGCAGCACATATCAGTGATATCTATAAATGTAAATGGCCTCAATTCACCTATCAAAAGAAATAGGCTGACAGAATGGATCAAGAAACATGATCCCACGATATGCTGTATACAAGAAACACATGTGACCCAAAAGGAAAATCATAGATTAAAAGTCAAAGGATGGAAAACAGTATTTCATGCAACAGGAACCCAGAAAAAAGCGGGGGTAAATATTCTGTTTGCAGACAATGCGAACTTCAAACCTAAAAGGATTAAAAGAGACAAAGTAGGTCACTATATACTCGTAAGTGGAAACACTCAACAGGAAAAGCTAACAATTATAAATATATATGCAACAAACACAGGAGCACCCAACTGTATAATTTGGGCTAGGGATTTAGCTCAGTGGCATAAGCACCTGCTTGGCAAGTGCAAGGTCGTGAGTTCGATCCCTGGTACCACAAAAAAAAAAAAAAAAAAAAAGACAGATACTAATGGACATGAAAAACCAAATATACAAGAACACAATTATTATAGGTGACCTTAACAGCCCACTGACACAAAGAGATAAATCAACTAGACAAAAAATCAGCAAAGAAATAATAGAACTGAATTATATCTGTGAGCTCTTCGACTTAGTAGATGTTTACAGAGTGTCCCACCAAACCACATCAGAATACACATTCTTCTCAGCTATGCATGGGACTTTTTCTAAAATAGACCATATATTATCCCATAAAACATTCTTAAGTAAATGCAAAGGAACTCAAATTATCCCATGCATAATATCTGTCCACTGAAACTGGAAATCAATGGCAAAAGAAACTGCAAAACCTGCATAAATACATGGAAATTAAATAACAATCTTTTGAATAAGCAGTGGGCTACAGATGAAATTGAAGAAGAAATAAAGCAATACCTACAATTCAATGAAAATGTGGAAACAACATACTGTAATCTGTGGGACGCAATGAAAGTGGTCTTAAGAAGGAAATATATAGCAATAAATTCTCATATTAATAAAACAGAATGGGCACAAATAAACAACCTAATGCTTCATCTCAAGCAAGTTAAACCCAAAGCTGATAGAAGAGAGAAAATGGTAAAGATTAGAGGAGAAATCAATGCAATTGAAAATAAAAAACAATACAAAGAATTAATGAATCAAAAAGCTAGTTTTTGAGAGAATAAACAAAATTGACACACCTCTAGCTAACCTTATAAAGAAAGAAAAAAACCAAATTCACTCCAGAAGGACTGAAAAGGGGGAAATTACTACAGATCCCTTGGCAGTTCAAAAGATCATGAATACCTACTTTGAAAATCTCTACTCATATACAGTGGAAAACAAAGAGGAAATGGACATGTTTCTAGAAATATATGAACTACTAAAGCGCAAAAAGAAGATATAGCAATTTTGAATAACCCAATATTAGCTACTGAAATTTAAAGTGTAATTAAAAACTTACCAACAAAGAAAAGCCCAGGTCCTGAAGGATTTACAGCTGAATTCTACAAGAAATTTAGAGTAGATTTGATGCCAATACCCCTTAAACTCTTCCATGAAATTGAAAAGAAAGCAATCCTCCCTAAATCATTCCTGGAGGCAAGTATCACTCTCATACCAAAACCAGAGAAAGACCCAACCAAAAAGGAGAGCTATAGGCCAATCTCACTAATGAACATTGATGCAAAGATTCTCAATAAAATACTGACAAATAGATTGCAGCAAATCATCAAGAAGATTCTACATCATGACCAAGTGGGATTCATTCCAGGAATGCAGGGGTGGTTTAACATACGCAAATCAATGAATGTGATATACCACATTAACAGAGCCAAAAACAAAAACCACATGGTCATCTCAATAGATGCAGAAAAAGCTTTCAATAAAATCCAAAACATGTTCATGATAAAAACCCTTCAGAAACTCGGGAATACACAGTGTCTACCTCAACCTTATAAAGGCCATCTATGACAAAACAACAGCCAATGTTATACTAAATGGACAAAAACTGAAATCTTTCACTTTAAAATCAGGAAAAAGACAAGGATGCCCACTATCACCACTCCTTTTCAATATAGTTCTGGTAACACTGGCCAGGGCAATCAGACAAGAGAGAGAAATAAAAGGAATAAAGATAGGAAACGAAGAAGTTAAATTATCACTATTTGCAGATGACATGATACTCTATATAGAAGACCCAAAAACTCCATTAGAAGTCTATTAGAGGTAATAAACAAATTTAGCACTGTAGCTGGATACAAAGTCAACGATCAAAAATCAGTATCATTCCTGTACATAAACAATATGGAGAATTCTCAGAAAACTAAGATTGGAAGCTCCATTCAACCCAGCTATTTCCCTCCTTGGTATTTTCCCAGAAAAACTGAAAAGTTCCTATCACAGTGATATATGTGCACCCATGTTCATAGCAGTACAATTTGTAATAGCTAAATTGGAAACAACAAAGATGCCCATCAACCGCAGAGTGGATAAAAAAGATGTGGTACATTTATACAATGGAATACTACTCAGCTATAAAGAATGATGATCTTGAGGCCTTTGTAGGGAAATGGAGACAACCTGAGACTATCCTCATTAGTGAAATAAGTAAGAGTCATATTTATAAATATCATATTGTGTCTCTAATGTAAAAAGTAATAAGAAATGAAGGAGTAATAAAACCCAAAATGTATAATTGCTACTGTAAAAAACAGAGGAAAAGAAAGTGCTCTAAAGGATATAAGTGAATGTATGTTTAAATGTGTAAGATAGATGACCATATTACTAAGTTTTTGTTAGATCGTTGAGCAGAACTGTTTGCAGTCTTACTATTGAATGCCTACTTTGTATGCTTTATTTTTGTAACTTGAACAACTATTTCTAAGATGACAATACAAAATATATCAAGTTGTGATTTCTTAGTATTTTTTTGTTCTTTTCTTTTTTTCCTTTGGAATTCTGTATTGTTGCTACCCTTTTTTCTGTTTTTTTCTCTTTTAATAATTTTTTTTAAAAAAATGTATCCCTAGCTATGACAAAAATATAGTAGTATCATGAAAATAGTTAAAATTTTGTATAAATTTGATAAAAATTAAAATAAAACACATATGCAATAAACTAATTATAGACGATTCTTGCAAACATCTAAAATTATGGAGGAGGAGTTTGGGCAAATTAGTAAGAGGACCTCCATGTAGTGGATCTTTTAAGCAATGATAATACAGATTGTTTTAGAAAACTACCATATAATTTCAAGAAATAATTCCAAATAATAATGAAAAAGACATAAAGCAATCAATCTGCCTTTTTCCCCATTCTGAGAGTTCTACATAACCACTGATCTGTTTATATCAGTGTAGTTTTACCTTTTTCTAGAAACTTCATAAAAAGGGATAAATGTGCAACTTTTTCTGTCTGATGTCTTCACTAAGCTCGATTTTTAAAATATTTATGTTTTGACCTTTGCAAATAGTCTGTATCTTTTAATTGCTCAGTAGTATTTCACTATGTGAATATATCACACTATGTTTATTCATTCTCAAGTTAATATAAATTTTTACTGTTTCTAATTTAGGTCTATTAATGATGATGTTTTGAAAACACAGAATCAAGCACTTTCATGGTTTATCATAGTCTATTTTCATGAACGTTCCAGGTACACTTAAAAGGAGTGTGTATACTACTACATTTTGGCTGTAGTTTTCTTATAAGTCAAATAAATAGATTTATTTGTATCTAACATACCCAGTGACTTTTCTGTTTAGTCTTTTCTTATTATTTATTGCATAAGGACTATTAATTTTTTACCACTTCTTTTATTTTTACTTTCTTTTATTTTTATTTTATTTTATTTTACTTTATTTTACTATTTTATTTTATTTTACTTTTACTATTTTATTTTATTTTACTTTATTTTATTTTATTTTATTTTACTTTATTTTACTATTTTATTTTATTTTATTTTATTTTATTTTATTTTATTTTAGGGGGTGTACCAGGAATTGAACTCACAGCCATGTACTTGCCAGTCTGACGCTGATTTGTATGCCTGGCTTTGTTACTTCTTTTAGTACTATTTACTTGTAGCTCTGTTTTTTTTAATGCAATTTTTTTTCCTCATAAAAGAAGAAAGGGCAAACTCAAAAGTCAAACCAAATGGTGCTGGAAAAACTGACACAATATTTGCTGAAGACTTAAAACTAGACCCATGCCTATCACTATACACTACACTAAAGTCAAAATGGATCAAAGTTCTAAATATTAAAACAGAAACACTAAATACACTGGAAGAGAAAGTAGGAAAAATCTTGAAGACATAGGAGTAGTTAGAGAACTCATGAATAAAACCCAAGCAGCACAAGAAACACTCCAAAGAGTCAACAACTGGGATCTCATGTTTTAAAAAAGCTTTTACACATCAAAAGAAATCAACAGAGTGAAAAGACAGACCAGAGACTGGGAAAAATTTTAGCCAATTGTCCCTCTGATTAAGGACTTCTATTTAGAACACATAAAGAATTGAAAAAAAATCAGACCCCTCAATTAAAAGGCCAAATCTAAAAATGGACACTGGATATGAATACATACTTTTCAGATGAGGAAATATGAATGGCAAATAAATATATGAAAAATGTTCAACATCATTGGTCATCTGAGAAATGCAAATTAAAACAATACTGAGATTCCATCACATCTCAGAAAGAATGGCTAACATCAAGAAATCAACCAATAACAAATTCTGGAGGAACTGTGGGGAAAAGGAACCATTCTTCACTGTTGGTGGAAATGTAGACTGGTGTGGCCAATATGGAAATCAGTGTGGGGATTCCTAAAAATACAGGGTTAGAGGTTCCACTTGATCCAGCTATTCCACTTCTGGGTATTTTCTCAGAAGAATTAAAAGCATCATATTACAGTGATGAATGTGCACCCATGTTTATAGCAGTACAATTTGTAACAGCTAAATCTTGGAAACAACCCAAATTACCATCAACTGAGCAATGGATAAAAGGATGTGGTATTTTATACAAAGGAGTATTAATCAACAATAAAGAAGAATAAACTTGAGACATTTATAGGGAAATGGATGTAACTTGAGACCATATTCATAAATGAAATAAATCATACTCACATGTGTAAACATTATATTGTCTCCCTAGTGAAAGAAGCTGAAAAATTAAATAGGATCCAGAATGCACAATAGATATTGTGAAGTGGAAAGAAGCTGTTCAAAAGGAAAGAGTAACTGAGATGAGGGAAAGGGAAAAAAAGGAAGGGAAAAGTGAAAAAAACTGTATATACACATATACATAACAGTTAAGGTAATTATACTCATAATTGATATTGGTTTTTAGTTCACTGATAAAAAAGGTATGTATCTCTATTGTTTGATCATTTTTTGATAACTATAGCTTGCAATATGAACAATTGCTTTTTTTTTTTTCTTTTGAGACAGGATTTCACTATGCAGTTCAGGCTGGCCTTGAGCTCAGGTTGTAGACCTGGCTAGTCTCAAACACACAGTGATCCTCCTGTCTCAGCCTCTCCGGTGCTAGGATTAGAGGCATCCATCACCATGCCTGGCTGGAGCATCTATTTTGAAAATAACAATACACAATATAGTAACCACTGTTACTGTCCTGTAATCTTATTTTGAAATTTTGTACCACTGTTTTCATTGTTTTTTTCTTTAACCAAAACAAAACAAACAAAAATCAAACCAAACTATTTTTAACAGAAGAATGACATGGTTCTATATGCTTTCAAAAGGCACCAGAAAATATAGTTCATTTTGATAGGTAAATTATGCCATTTATTTTCTCAAAATAATTTCTTCATTCCTCTGCCACAAGTAAGATCCATTTGACTGCTCCCTAGACAAAGTGGTTAATAGTCCTATGATCAATGCCAAAGTCACAACTAATTAAATAGATACTTTAGAGTTTTTATGTCTTTCTTGTTAGAGGGTTGTGTTCTGTGAGACTAGCATCCATGTGGGCATTTGAAAAAGAGCACTCATGGTGAAGTAACAGTCTGCATTTTTTATATGTGAATATTTTAAAGTCAGCTATCCTAACACACACTGCTGATTCATTTACTACTATCAGACCAGTAGCCTTGTCCTTGGCACCCAGTCGGGGTCCGTAAGCAGTGCACAAATTACTGCATCGGGAGAAATGATACAAGTAAGAGTAGCATCATTAAGTACATGATTTGTCCACATTAATAGCACCCATAAAATGTAGGGAATTTAACAGGCACTTTAGTTGGAGCTACAGAATAATTGTTATAACCTCGGTTGAAAATAAAAGAAATGGATGTCTTTCTACAACTATAATCTATAAATTGCAGTGTTTGTTAATACAAAGGGTGTACTAAGAAGTATCTAAATCCAAGTCAAGTGTATTTTACAAAGGTTATACTAAAAACTGTCACCTGTAACAGTGCAAAAAAAAGTTAATGCATATCAAAATTAGCGTTCTCAGAACACTGGCCAAAAGCAGCAAACAGCTGAACAAGGATGTACATGCCCTGTCACTAACAAAAAAGTAGTACTGTATTTATGACAGATTTTGAGCAAATGACATATAACAGAGATTAATTACTTGTATAATTTTAAAAATGAAATGTTTATAGAAGACACACAGGATGAAATCACATTACAGTGACATTTACCTACATTAAATGTAAATTTTATGACACCAGCTAGAAAACCATCACTTTGTTTTTACTGAACCCTACTTGTTAGAGCAGTGCATAGTGATCCTTAGTGAGATTCATCTTCCTAGGCCTCTTCCTTGGTTGGACAAAGCTCTTACTTAGATGGGCTCTGCTCTGAACCCCGTATCTTCTGTTTCATAATGCAGAAATGTTCTTTTCAGTTATACTCATGGACTTGTTTTAATATCAGAGAAACTTCCAGTACAGATACTGTGAGAAGATACAGAAAATCAGACATTACAGCTTATTTTTTCTACATAATTGTAGGCAACACATTTGCATTTTCTGATGAATCTACATGTGTTTGTATTCATGTTCATATGATTAATTCCAGAAAGGGTTTAGAATGATGCAGAATATTGTGTCCCCACTGAGCAGTTTGATATTGATCTTAAACTAGAACATGCTTTTGTCTATTATCCCAATATTCTTTTTTTAATTTGTTAACTTCTTAAAAGTAATATATCACAGGATAAAAATAAACTGTAGTGTTAATAAAAGTAATATAGTGAAAAGTAAGACCTCCTTTCTTGGTCTTCCAGGAGCCATACTGCTAACAAATTCTTTGTCCAACTGGCTTTAAAAAGTGTAATACAGTGGTTTTTGGAAGCGTATCATAGGTGTGGTGCTTAAACTATTAAAAGATCTGTTTTTGTGGCTCTGTTTTTAATGGATATATATTGCAAATCTATCTTCCTGAATATTTATCATTATGTAATGTATAATTCTGTCTTATTACTCGTCTCTCAAAGTCTACTTTGTTTGATAATAATCACCTATGTTCCAGGTATTTTACGCTATGCTTACCATGGGCAGGTTATACCTTTTTCCAGTCTCCCAATTTAAACCTGTTTTTGCTTTTGGATTTAAAGTGCCTCACTTATGGGTGTCATATTTTTCATCCAACTGGAAAATTGTTGTCTTTCAATTAGAAAATTTAGTTTTTCATATTTAAAGCATTTAATTATTAACCGGTTTTAGTAAATTTCATTTGTTACATTATTAGTAACTGATTAAGTTTAGTTACTATAAATGTATGAATTTGCTTTTTGGTCTGAATTTTTCTCATTTCTTTTTTGGCTTTACTATTCTTTCTTTACTACTTTGTGTCAAAAAATATATATATTTTACATTTGTTTAGTTATATTTGATTTAGTTTTTAGTGATTTTACTGGGCATTACTATGTGAATCTTGACCTTATCATCATGTCCTACATGTCAGTACTGGCTAGACTGATTTATTGTTAGTAAAATAAAGCAACTTTATTCCAACAGCCCAACAACATAGAACTTATATGCATGTGTGTGTGATTCTTATTGTGAGTAATGTAGTTTGTAAAAGGAATTGATAGAAGAAGTTATGTCCTTAGATATTTGCCTCTCCAGTTTTCTGTATTCCACTGTTGAGTCCAAATCACCATGTGTAGCCAATTTCACTTCAGGCTGAAGGACTTCCTCTAGTGTTGCTTTAAATGTAGGTCTGCTAAATTTCCTCCATTTTTGAAATCTGTCAAAAAATCTCCATGTTTTATCTCATTATCATGTTAAAAGGTTTATCTGTTGGACATAAAGTTTTTTCTTTCAATATATATAACTAGTTTTGGTGAGAACCAGATGTTTATGTGATCATGGTGTCTTCTCTTGCTTTATTAAGGATTTTTCTTTGTACGTTTCCTCTCAATAATTTTACTATCTTGTGTACACGTGTTTCTATTAGTGTTTATCTTATTTGGAATTCACCCATTGTGTTAAAAGTGTAAGTTAAAAATTTTTTTTGGTCAAATGTAGGCTTGATTTTTCAAAAAGAAAAGTCATCTAACCTCTCTGACCTACCATTTCCAGGAATGGCATGTAGTTCCCAATTTTTGCAATGGAATAATTTTTGAATTTATTAATCTATTTGCTAGAATACAAGTTTTCTTGTATTCTATAGAAATAATCTACAGGAGTCACAGCTGCAGAAGCAATGGCTATTACAGCTAAAGATTTGTTAAGAAAAATGTATTATTACTATCTGCTGGAAACAGAATTGATAACAGCAGGGCTGGGGCACCAATTTGAAATTCAGAGGCCAGTAACTGAACATCATGACAATAAAACTGATAAATAAATGGAAGACAAAGAAAGTAGTATAGAAAAGAAGTCTGTAGGCAGATCAAAAGAAAACATTTTTTGGTGCTCCTATTTTGAGCGCATATACATTTGTAATTGACATATCCCCTTAAATGGACTCATTACATTAATTGCATTAGATATTCAGAAGCTGGTCCACTGTGACTGTTTTGACAGACTTTTTTTGTGTGATTTAAGTATGCTTTTTTTCTATTATTATTTGTATAGAATACTTTTTTTCCATTCCTATACTTTTAGTCTGTGTTGTTAAGGCAGAAGTAACTGACTTACAGACATATTTGTAATTGGATCTTATTTATTTTATGCATTCTGCTCTTCTCTCACTTTTGACTGGAAAATTTAACCCATTTATCTTTAGAGCAATTGCTGATAGATAATGACTTCTTGTCATGTTGTTAATGTTTTCTGTTTTATAGTTCTTTTGTACTTCTTTCGCCTTCTTCGGCTTTGATTAGTCAGTTGTTTACAGGGATGAGAACTGACTTTTTCTCTTATGTACTAGAGGTATTTTATCACCACCATAAAGGTTACATAAAACATACTAGTTGTAACATTTTATTTTAGCTGATAATATTTTAAGCTGATAAGTAAATTACATTTACTACTTTTATATTTTTAAATTTCATGCTCAAGTGATTTAAAAACCACCATTTCAGTGTTAGAGTATTCTAGTTTTGATGATATATTTACCTTTATCAGTGAATTTTAAAATTTTATATGGTTTTATGTTACTATTCAGTATCTTTTCTTTCAACTCAAGGAATTCTCAAAAGAATTTCTTATAAGATTAGTCTTGTAGTGATGAACTTCCTTAGCCTCTCTTTTAAATGAATTTATCATCCTTTTATTTCTGAAGGACAGCTTTTCTTGGTATAGTATTTATGATTGCTATTTCTTCTGTTTTTCAGCATTGTGCATATATATCTCTACTTGCTCTGGACTTACAAGGATTCTGTTGGGAAATCTGCTTGTAGTTTTAGGATTTCACTTGTCTGTAATTAGTTATTATTTTCTGGTTTCATTTAAGAATATTTCTTTTAGTGAACTCTGATAAAAATCCATGTAGTAATTGTAAATAAATTTTTAACAAAGATGACAAGAAGAAAAAATAATCTCTCCATTAAGCGGTTCTATGGAAACAATCTTGACATAAAATCATAGTGAAGTTATAACCTCATTTCATATCATATACATAAAAAATAAAGATTTAAATTAAATAAACTAAAGATTTAAATGGATTAAATGAGACTGTAAAATGAATAGAAGAAATAACAAGAAATAAGCTTGATGTCCATGCTTTGGAAAGTGATGGGGAGGTGAATATGTTCCAAAAAGCACATATCACAACAGCAAAATAAAGTGAGACTACATGAAACTAAAAATTTTTACACAGTCAAAGAAATAATTAACAAAGGTGGAAGATAGCCCATGGAATAGAAGAAAATAATTGAAAACCATGTATCTCATATGGGAGCAATACCCAAAATATGTAAGAAATTCAAAGAACTCAATAGTTAGAAAACACATAATGTTAGGCTTGGAGATATAGCTCAGTTGTACAGCCCTCACCTGGCATGCACAGATCTTGGGTTCAATCCCCAGTATTACATTTAAAAAAACAAAACAAAACAAAAACCCTACTTTTATAAAAGGCAAAAAATCTCAACAGATAGTATTCTAAATACAACTGGTAAATAGGAACAACAACACAACCCTCAAAATGGTTAATGATCAGGAAAGTAGAAATCAAAAGTTCAAACTTGTTGAAACAGCTATAATCAAAAAAAGAAAAAGAAAACAAGTATTGGCAAGAAAGAAAAGAAACAACTGTACAGAGTTGGAAAATTAATTAGCACTGCCACTATGGAAAATAGTATGGAAGTTTCCCCCAAAAGTAAAAGAAAAAAAAAAACAGAAGTAGAATATGATTTAGAATATAATCCAGCACTCCTACTACTGAATATATAGCCAAAGGAAATAAAGATATGTTGAAGAGAAATCTGCACTCTGCATTTATTACAACACTAGTAACAACAATCAAGGTATGGAATCATTTTAAGCATCCACCAATAGATGAATACAGAAAATAGGATGCAAATGCACAATTTAATGCTATTCAGTCTTGCAAAAGAAATAAAGCCTATCATTTAAAACAATATGGATAAAGCTAGAAGATATTACACTAAGTGAAATAAGCCAAAAAAAAAAAAAAACAATCCAAATATCTCATTGTATCAGTTCTATGTGAAATCAAAAAGTGATACAGAAAAAAAGAATACAATTGTAGTTATCATGTTTAGGCATGGATATATGGTGGAGGCAATGCTGGTCAAAGATAACAACTTTTAGTTAAATAGGAGAAATACATTCAAAAGTGCTGTAGTACAATATTGCTATTATAGTTGAACCAGTTATTAAAAAACATTCTTGTAGATTGTTAGAGATTAGATTTTACATATTCTTACTTCAAAACTGCTTGGTACATGAGGTACTACATCAGTTATCTAGCTCAATTTAATCATAAAAAAGTGTATATGTATTTCAAATTATCATGTTGTTATATGAACATGTATATAATTTATGCTTACACAATTTATAAAAAAATTATGTAAGCATAAATGTGTGTATGCAAAATGTGTGTATGCAAATGTGTGTAATTTATGCTTACACAATTTATGCAAAAATGAATAAATCAGGAAAAAGTAAGGCATGGTGGCACATGCCTGCAATACCAGCACTCTAGGAGGCTGAGATAGGAGGAGATTGGAGTTCAGCATGGGCAACTTACCAAGATACTGTCTCAAAATTTTAAAACTACATTAAATGATTACAAAGGGCTAGGGATGTAGCTCAGTCCAAAGGTCTTAGGGGAGTACTCCTTAGTACCACAAAGGAGGAGGAGAACAATATGAACAAAGCTAGAAGACATTACTCTAAGTGAAATAAGCCAAAGAAAGACAAGTATCTCAGGAGAAGAGGAAATGAGAAGGGAAGGGGACAGAAAGAATGGAATGGAGAAGAGAATGGAGAGAAAGAAAGGGAGGAAGAGGAGAAAAGAAAGAAGAGAGGAGAAAGGAGGGAAGCAAAAGAAAGGAAAGAGGGACAGAGATTGAATCTCTTTGCCTTAAATGTTAAAAAACCAATTACCTGTCTAGGAATTATTGGAGGACCTTGGTCTTGCTAAATTCTTTTGACTTCTTGAATCTGGATGTTCATCTAGGATGTTCATATTCCTCTTAATTTTGCCAAGTTTTCAGTATCCCTCTTCTGATCTTTTATTTCTAGAATTCCCATAATTTATATGTGTATAAATTTTCTATGTTTAATATATCCATTATGCTTTCTTCACACTTTACTTTTTTTTCCCCCTGTAATTTGGCAATCTTCAATGATATGTCATTGAGATTCCTAGCTATTTTCTGGTATAATCAAGAAAGTTGTTGTTTTCTCTATTCATGTTTTCTTTCTTCAGTGTATTTTTCAGCTCCAGGATTTCTGTTTGATTCTTTTTTAAATTTCTTTATTACACTTGTAATTTTAATCACACCTTGTTGTCCTAATCTAATGAAGTTATCTATCTGTGGTTTTTTGCATATCACTGAGCTTCCTAAGATAATTATTTTTAAATATTTTTGGGCAATCCATATATCTCCATTTTGGGGGTGTCTTGGTTACTTTTCTCTTGTTGTTCAAAGTACCTGATGCCCAAAATGAAGGAAGGAAAGGTTTATTTCTTACAGTTCTTGGGGGTTTCAGTGCATCCTCAGTTGGCTCCAAGGCAGCCTGGCATAGTGGGGCAGCCATTCACGGCAGCCACAAACAGTAAAAATACAAGCCACTCAATAGAGAGAAGACATGCCTTCTTCCCACTGTTACACTGTTACACCCTAGGTAGGTGAAGCACTCACACCTCCAATACCAATGCTAGACAACAAACCAATCACAAACGCTAGACTGAACTGCCTCCATGATTACATGAGGCTTGAAGTGGGGCCACAGGAACACAAACCACAACAGAGGGGATGGGTTCCTAGAGCTTTATTAGTCTCTTCTGGCAGTATGTTTGCCCAATTCTTCAGTGCCTCTGTGACTTTGCATTACTGGTGTGTTTAAAGGAGCAATTTCCTTTTCATTATCACAATATGTAATGTACATTTTAGATCTAAATCTTGTAACCTGAACAACTTCTTCTAAGATAACAATATGCAAGATATTAACTAGTGTTGATTTCCTATTTTTTTGAAATTCTGTGTCATTTCTATCCTATTTTGTTTTACTGTTAAAAATAAAATAAAAAAATAAATAAATAAATAAATAAAATACAGGAGCAAATTTCTTTTATTAGTATTCTTCAAAATATTTCTTGCAGTAAAGACTTTGTTCCATTGGATCCCTGAAATTGCTTTCATGATCATAGTTGAATTTGGTTAGAGCTAGGTCACATGGCTGTTTCTGGCTATGCAATGGGTTCCATGGTTGTTCGACCTATTAATAGGGGCTCCAGCAAGCATGGATACACTGTGATGTTGAGTTAGATAAAATTACTCCCAAGATATCAATCAGTAGGGCTAGCACTAATCTACTTCTTTATTTGCAAATTTCAGGCCTGATACTAGGTGCATACATAAGTATGGCATCCTTTGTGTCCTGGGGAAGTCTCCAATGGGGTCACTGGTATTTCCCTTGTAGGCAGTACTGGCATCAGACCGTGACTGAGAGGGGCTTAGATGAAGTCACAGTGCTGTTCAGTGTTGACTGACTACTGGTCAATGTCTGATATTAGGCCTGTGGTAACAGAAAGTAATCTCTCTCCCCAACTTCCTGGATAAGCAGGACTTCAAAGTCCACAACTGTGACTGATGAGATGGCCTGGAGTTGAATTTTTTCATGTTCTTTGTTAATTTTCTTAATTCTCTTCCACAGAGATGTTAAATTTTCTAGGATTATTCTTGAACGCTTTTTACTGATATTGACAAGAGAATTTTCCCTACCTAATTTTCTAACAGGTCTTTAATGATATAAATAACTTCAAATTTTAATAAGCTCTTTATGTATTAAAATATGAGTTTGGTAAATAATCTGTAAATTCTCTTAGATTTACAATAAACATTAATCATATTAACCACTAATGCATTTTTATCTCTCCCTTTCTAAAGCTTAATACTTTGTCTTGTCTTATTACATTATCTAACACCTCCAACAGAAACTCTGGATAATTTTAATATTCCTAATTTTATCTACACTATATTACATTTTATATCTTAGTTTCTGCTATGGGTCTAATATTTTTTTTAAAAAGGAAGGAATTCAGGAAATGGTTTAACCAAATAATTCCCATTATGCAACTTGTTTCATTTCTTCTAACTTTTAACAAAATAGTTGATATATTAGACATATCAGACATGTTAAACAGACTTATTAGAGACTGTCAAAGGTATAAACAAGAGTAAACAGAGTGTAGCTCAAAAGTACCTTTCACATACACTCTAAACTTAACATGCCACAAATACCATCCAAGATTGTGATGTTACAAATCTGATGGAAACCGTCTGAGTTTTTTACTGGGAAATTTTACTGGGAAATCTCAATGAGGATGGAGGAATCCATACCTGGTAAAACCAATAAAGTTGAAGAATACATCAACTACAATAGCAAAAATGACAGTTCCTTGCTCAATTTCCTGCTACCTGCCTCTTTCATTCTTCAGTTTTGCCCAATCCATTTTTTCTAATCTGTATTTGTCTTATGAATCTTAACCTAGGGCTAAGGTCTCCTTTTAAAAAAAAGTAACTTGAAAAGTCTACTCTTCTTTTCTCCTCTCAAAATTCTATGCTAGTAATTTTCCCACAATTTCAGGGAAATAAGATAGCAAATGTCCAGTAACATATACATACAAATCTTTCTCATATCTTACTTATTTTTCTATTCTATGTGACTCCCTTACAGAAGCATTTTATCATAGTCAAATAAGAATGCAGGGAAGAATAGTAAGATGAGCAATGACTGATTGTCTCCTACAATTTCCCTTCTCTTTATCCATTCTCAAGAGTTTTGTACAAGTATGGAAAACATAATACCTCTATTTAACAAATTATGTACCCCAAGCAGGCTTGCATATTTGGTAATTACTTTGGAACAAAATTTTGCAAGGATTTAAATGATGAATTTGAAATTCATGTATCATCTCTCACTACAGGGAGAATGGCATTTAACAGTAAAATAATAATAATTACCTAAAGATTTAAAAAGGTACAATGTACCTCCACAAGCATCATTTTATCCTTCTCTGACCTATCTTTCATGATAATCTAAGTGCAGTTCCAAAAAGGCTATCTGACTTACTAGCAAGTAAAAATCTTTTTCCTTTTTTCTTTTTCAATTCAAATTCCTAGTGATTTTTAAATTCTTCAGTGTATTATCGGATGGAGGAATTTTTGCAGCAAAGTGTTATCTGTCATAAAAGTTAGTGGGAGGGGAGAAGGGAACATGAGCCTCTCATAGCTGGTCTCAACTTCCGAGAGTGCTATATGCTTTGCAAGTGACTATTTGGGAACTATGAACACATTACTCTTTAGAAACTGAGAAGAAGAAACAGAAAAATTAATACAGGTTGCCTTGGTGGTAAACTGAACAGAACCCAGATGTCGATTATAACTTTTCTTGCATTTATCAAAGAATATGGAAAGAAAAACTTATGCCAAAAAAATGGTATTCTGAAAATATAACAGTGCAAGTCAATTTAATCTGGCATTTACATTGAACAATATTCAGCATCTAGTAATTTGCTGTTAGTTACCAAACTGCAAATTTAAAATAAAAAAAAAACCTTAATAACCCTTGTGATTGAGTTGTTGTCCTGCCAGCTTTAATTGACACTTCTGAACCTACGAATGTTCAGTATTTCTTCACTATTCATTCCCTTGGGGTTTAATTAATTCATGGAAAGTAAACCTCCGGTTCATAGATTTGAAACGCAGCAAGGTGATACATCAATCTATTTTTATAAAGCATTTTCCATAAACAAAAAAATCTCTCTGGTTGCTGAGTCAGGTTAGGTCAATCCAATGGTTGCCAAAGAGCCTGCCAGCATGTCAAAACTGCTCAGTTTGCAGTGTCTGCTCAGTTACAGTTTAAACCAGAGGAAACACAAATATCACACCATGAGGTTAGTATTTATTCCAGCACCTGAAAACGTGTGCACTGTTAATACCAAATCAGGTGATGGAGGTAAAAAAAGAAGTTTGTCTTTTGGGTTCTTAAGTGAGGCTATGAAAATATTTCATAATAACTCATTTTCAGAATACAGAGTAAAATAATAAAAGGCTTTCTGAGCCTATTTTGGTTTGGACCAAGAAGGGAAACACATGTTACTATTATGTTTCCTATAGTTTCTAGCATCTAAAATGATTGTGGTCATTTAGAAAGGTTAGCTTTATCCTATTTTTCATGGTTTTTGTTAGGAGCCATAAAAATCGAACATACCTAGAAAATGAAACAAGTTATTTATCATGAAGAAAGGTGTGTTCTTTTAGTTATTTTGCTATTTGATCCTTTTATATCCTGAGGTCTGTGTCTATGATAGAGTAAGCATGTATCTCTTTGAAGAGCCTAAACTCATTGGATTTTCTGATTTCTAGGAAATAGAGAGGAAGAAAGGCCCATCTTCCAAACTTATCACGGGGATATTTATTAACAAAAATGATTGTTTTGGTTTCTCAACTATCCACCATCA
Organism: Dolichotis patagonum; assembly: GCA_004027295.1. Classification (NCBI taxonomy): domain Eukaryota; kingdom Metazoa; phylum Chordata; class Mammalia; order Rodentia; family Caviidae; genus Dolichotis; species Dolichotis patagonum. Next base: position 63,296 of record PVJX010005463.1, read on the forward strand.
TTTCTCTGATAGTGCAAAGGGTTAAAATAACCTGATAACTACAGACATATCAGTGGGAGAGAATTACAAATATACAAAGAAACATAATGGTCCCTCTTGAATTTCATGAAAAAGCTCTAAGTAGGTATAATATCAATTTAAATTGTAAACTAATACTGTATGTATTACATTTACTTGCATATAAACTGCTATAAATTTGAAGTTTTTAGACTTTGGATTAAACATGTGTTCAATAAGTTATTTATTCAAAACTTACACTTATATGCAGAGAATATACATGCAGTGGTTATGCCTCCACTTAAATCATACACAATCCTTTTGTACACAATCCTTTTGTATGACAAAAAATTGAAAAATTGTGACGTTAGCAAAGACCCAATTGTTTAATCTCAAACTCAGCTGCACTCTACCTCCACTGAAGACTACCCACATCTGTCCCTTTGTTGGTTTTGTTGAGGATCAAAATAAAAGAGGTTGAATGTAATTTGGCCCAAATTTTAATCATGTTTGGGTAGACTCCCCTAAATATTTTCTCATGAGTGTTTGTCTTTTGTGAAAAATCTTTCAGACAAAATTAAATAAAAATTCATAAAATTGTATATTTTAAGTATGTGCAGTTCAACAAAGCTGCTTTAAAAATTTTCAGCATATAAAATTAATTGCAGAGGCAAGGATCGTTTACCTTAGGTCAAAATCACACAAAATTTCAAGCTGATAATGAATATTCTTCTACTTTAAGTGCTTAGTGTCTCTACCTAAAAGAGACTCGGGACTCAGATTCTCTTCTCAGCACTCACACCTTCTTTAATCCTAAACAACACTGTAACTTTACTTTCTATAGATATTCTAACTGCCTCAAATCACACTTCATTCACATCACTGCTTTGTCTTTCCTTCTGTCTGTCTTTGTCTCTGTCTCTCCCTGTGTTTCTGTCTCTGTTTCTCTGTCTCGGTCTCTCTTCTAGGTCCCAGTGACCTGGAGCTCCTTAGAGCTTACACACAGGGACGCAGTCCATGTATGCATTCCTAAACCTACACCAGCAAGCATGAGATGTGTAAGAGCAGAAAAATGAATGCCTCCTCAAAGATGTCTTGGGTTATCGTAAAGGAAACACAAAGGAGAGACATCGGGTGAACATAGGATCCACGAACACTACTAGAGCTGACGATAAGGAAACTGAAGACTTGGAAAGGCAGATGAAAATAAAAGATGAAACCCTGTGAAAAGCACAAATTATTAACAAAAGCAAAAAGAGGTGACAAAAATGTCATAACACACTGCCTGATTCCTGGAAGGACAATCAAAATTCTCTTGTGTATTTAAGCCCACCAAATATTGCATCCAAATATTACAATGAAATATTTTCGTATATACTTTTAAATTATTATTATTATTGATTATACGATTAACTCATAAAATTATTTTTTATTATTATTACTGATTATCCAGCATTAACTCATAAAATTAACCTGCTTTTGAGCAAATATTAACATGGCCATCAGCACACTGAGATTGAGACTATCTTTAGCAATTTTACAACAGTAAAACCAAATTATATGGTATAACAGTAACATGCTAGTAACATGAAATGCTTATGATTTCGTATACCTTTCAGTCCCTATCTTATGAGAATGCTGAATAAAGCATGCAGCACAGTTGACTATGACTTTCTTGCAATCCTCTCCCACATTGGCTTTCATGGCAAGAATGGTACTCTTCTAATTTTTCTCTTACCTTACTATCCTCTAGTTTAACTTCTTTGCACCTGATCACTTAATGCTGAAGCTCCTCAGGGCTTAGTCCTAAGTTATCCTTTCTTTCTGTTTATGATTAGTTTCCCAAAGTTGAAAAAACAAATACAAAAATTTTTATACGCTATGAAGAATAAATTTATCTCTAGGCCAGTAAGCTCTTTTGAGCTCCAAATGTATGTCAAACACTTTGCATTGCCTGTCCTACAGTAATTATCAAAGTCAATACATCTAAAAGGAAATGGGTCCCCTTTTTCCTTCCGTCAGCCCTCCTCTCATGAATAGATGGCATCTAGAACTTTTCATTCAGCTGCTAACAGCCAGTTTCGTCTTGGTTTCCTAGTTTATTTTAATGGAGAAAACCATCCTGCGAAAAGGTATACATAGACATATTTGGAGATATAATATATCTGGAAAAAATACTCAAATTACCTTACACTTGACTCGTAGTTTGGCCAGGGATAAAGCTGTCATGGAAATAAATTTCCTAAAAGGTATTTGAGAAGGTTCTAATATCTTCAATTCTTCTACTGTTGCTTTTGAAAAACCTGAAGTATTTATATCCCTGATACCTGGCTTGAGAATTATAGGATTTTTTTTTTAGTGTTTTTTCTTTGGTCTAGTATTCTAAAATTTCACAGTGTTAACCTAAGTGTAAGTCTAATTTCATGCAGGTACTGGGCACTTGGTAGACTTTCAAACTAGAAATGAGGGATTTTCATTTTGAGAAAATTTTGAAATTATATTTTTATAAATGGTTTTGGTTTCTTGTTTCTAGAATTATTATTATTATTATTATTATTATTATTATTTTGGTAGTGGGGATCAAACTCACAATGGTGTGCTTACAAGGCAGACATTTATGCCACTGGGCTAAATCGCCAGCCCTGTTTCTAGAATTTCTATTATTTAAATGTACTATACAACTACAGCTCTAATTTTATCTTGCTCCCATATTTTTCTACAAACTGACCTTCAAAATACTAAAGTCAGATATTTTCTTTAACATACTCTTTGAAGAGATCTTTTCCATTAAAATTAAACATGACATTTTCATTTTTATATTTTAAATCTCTTTGCATGTCTTCATGTTTTGTGTTCCCTTAATGTTGTTTTCAAGGTCTGATTCTCATTATTAGATTGTTTCCTAATTTTTGAAACCTGGCTTATATACTTAGATTTGAAAGGAAATACTAAAAGATGACTGGAAGTGTTTGCCTCATAGATGGAGCTAGTACTGTTTAAGGTTGAAACAGTGTGATCTGACTGATCTATTTCCTTAGGGAATCTGACACTAGCACATGCATGTCTTTCTTCTTGAGATGGTCAATATTTCCACAAAATTTTCTTCTTGTCTGCAATCTTGAAGTTAAAAATCTCATTGCCAATACTGTATGATCAAATGAAGGAAGTACCAACAACCTATAATTTTATTTAGTCATCATTATTAAAAATATAGTATCTTCACTTTAAATTCTGTCTAATTTCCCCAATCAGATACCATTTATTTTATTTTTTACTTCCAGAAAATAAATCTCTCTCTCTTTTTTCCCTCTGGTTGTAGGAGGGGAGTTCCCCTGCCATGTGAGATTCCAAGCTTTTATATTTCTAAAGCATGCTTCTAACCAATGTGCCTCATTTTATATTCTAGCAACTGCCATCTATTCTTTCATCCAAAGAAAACAAAAAGCTAATTTCTGAGTCCTTGGCAGATTTTACTATGTCAACTAATTGGTTAACAATTTTCTCAAGTTCTCTTCTATTATTTTGTTTTTATGGATCTGCTACGGCATTTACAAACTAAGTGCTTTCTTGCTTCTCATATCTTATTACTACTATATGGTCTCCTTTCTTCCAAGTATGCTCATGACTTTTTATTACTATTGTTTTAATCAAGATAAGTACCATATTATATGTGTGTCCGCTATAAACTTCAATGAGAAAAGTTCTAGTATAACCTTCGTCTTCCAGTATATATTTTTGACAGATATAGCTGCTGCAATTACACCACCCTACTATGCAACTATCCACTTTCACCTAATTAGTACACAGTCTAAAGTGTTTTCCTACTTCTACCACTTGTTCTTCTCTAATCAATTATCCTAATGCTGTTCCAAGATGAAGTTTCATAACCTAACAGTCAGTGGCATTCCATTGTAGTATATGTCAAACAAAACTCAAATTCCTTGGCATAACCTAGCCATGTAACATATGTTGTGCTTAAAGTTACAGAAAATCTAACTCAAACCACCTTAAATACTAACAAAATGCACTGATTGATCTGACCGTAGAAAGTTGGCCGGCTTTAGTGTTGACTTAACAGCTCTGGCTTGGATTTTCTGTGATTCTCTGGGCTTTATTTTCTTTATGTGGCCACTTAACCCTTCAGATACAGTACAATAACTTTAAGAGTACCAGTTTTTCATCATCATAAGACAGTATCCAGTGAAAAAGATGGCAAATTGCTCTTCAGAATCTTCCAGAAAATTAGAAGACACTTTCCCAGAATTCTAAAAGAGGCTTTCTGGTGCCTCATTGCTCTGAAATGTACTATATTTCTATTTTGGCAGGGAAATGAAATTAGGATTAACCTTAGGCCAAGGAGCTGTGGGAATAGGTGCATAGTTATATGGAGAAGGGGACTGATATTTGAGTAAGTCCAAAGAAAGGAGTGAACATAAATGCTGGATAGGTATCGGGGACAAAATAAATTGATCTTCTAAAGACATTCAGATTTCATGAGTTACATTTAGAAAAAGGAATTTTATAGATCAGGTGAATAAGTCTATGAAGTTGAGAAGAAGAACTAATCATCAATTATATAAGTGGTCCCTAAATGCCACTGTAATATTCTAATTCGAGAGAGACACAGGGAGATTTCACAGGTTAAATTAAAGCAGTGAGACTGATAGACAGGGCCAGTGGTCCTCCGAAAGCATTAAAAGACCAGGAAAGAGTGTCACATATTGCTTCTGAAGAGACCGCAGATTGCTTTCAGATTTCTGGACTTAAAACTCAGAGTAAATACATTTCTGTTGTTTAAACCATTGCTTTTCTGATAATTTGTTACAGCAGCCATAGGAAACTAACATAGTAGGCGACTTGTAAGTCCATACTCTGTATTTTTTTTTTTTTAAATTATATACCTCGGTTTCTTTCTGCCTCAGCAACTATTTTCATTACTAGGAAAAAATGTGCACAGTTTGCATAAGGAAAACTTTATTTTAGCTCACAATTTTAGAGGTTTCAGTCCATAGATGGCTGGTTCCAAGGCAAGGTGGCATGGTAGAGGGGCATCACAGTGGAGAAACAGTTCATGTATGCCAGGCAGAAGACAGTGAAGCAGCCTGCTTTCTGTCTGTCTCTTTACATCACCGAAGCCTACAAGCCTACTGATTAATTCCACCCACACTAAGGTTGGAGATTCCATTATCCACACCCTTATTCCCAGTCACACACTCTAACCCAGCCACCTTCAAAAGTCCCACCTATGAGCACATAAGGTCGTGGGGGAACAACTAGATATAAACCATAACACTTGCTTTTTTTCAATCTGAGCAGAGTGCCTCATTTTAGGGATTAAAATACACCTTTAGGAATGCATGCTATGACCCTGTCTCAAAAGGTCTCCACTCCTTGCTCTCTCATGCTATTTAAGTCACTTCTTGCATTAGGCCTGCCATCTCCCAAAGTCTAAATTAATTTTCATCTTTTAGTTTCATCATGACCTGTTTATTTCTTTTATTAATATCTGTTATGCCATTTGTTTGTTTGTTTGTTTGTTTTCTTACTTAATGACTACCTACATAGATTATTAGCTCTCTTTGGCAGGAACTGTGTCTTATTAATCCACTACAAATATATCCAGCATCTATGGCAGTAGCTAGTATTTTTTTTTATTTTTTATTTTTTAGTAGTTAGTATTTAAGAGGGTCTTGCATCAAGTGTTAGAGATAAAAAAAAATGAGGAAACAAAAGGATTAATGATTAGTCACTGCATGTTTGAAATAAAATGTTTCACCTTATAATCATTATTCTGTAAATAAATGAAAAACATGAAATGTTCAGTCACGTATTTCATTTTTCTTAGTCTCACATTTGCTATCTATAATTTAATCTTCCTCAACCACTTATAAATACAATTACTATAAAAAACCTAAAAAAATCATTGCTTTAATGTTTCATTTATAATGACTCTGAAATTTAAAACTTATTTTATAAAATTTGTTAAAGCAGGAATATATTTTTCTACCACATGACATATATTCAATTAGAAACTAGGGTTTCAAAGCTCCACATGCAATTATAAAGTTCCCAACATATGGTTATTGATAGCTAATAAAGAAAACAAGGTGCTTCTATATCACACATAGAGCAGAACTTCTTGCTATCTATAATCATAAATCTTTGTACAAAATGAAATGTTTATCAGGTAAACAGTCTCTTTATGAAATTCAGAGAAGTTTACTAAGGTCTTTAGTTTTCAATAAGTATTTTTAACCCATAAACAGAAGTCAGTATTTTTTTTGCATTTAGGAAAATTATAGAGATAATTTTAAAATTAATTATGACAGTATGATACAGTAAAAAGAAATATTTGTAGCCTTCTACCTAAGTATTTCCATTACTGGCTAATTAATTAACTTTCAATGAGTCCTTTAACCTGTGTGACCTCAATTGTTTTATATATACACTGAAGGCAGTAATACTCGTTACACAGACTTCTTGCCAGAACAGTTGATAAACTCCATATGAAAGTGTTTTACAATTTATAAAGTATATAGTGAAAGCAGATGGCTCTTAATTATCTTAGAAACTGAAATATATATTATACTTTTAAAATAAATTGAAGATGATTCTTTTCTATCTATACTTTTTCTTCTGTATGAGTACTAAAAGTTAAATGTATACAATGATCAAAAATAGTATTAATAGTATTTTAGTGGATGATACAAGGTTCCAGTAAATGCTAATTAAATTAAACTAAACCTCAAAGGAAATTAACCTAGAATTTTTTTTTTAATTCAGCTCTGCACAATGATAAAAATAGGTCATGGAGGTTTTATTTTTTCCCAGGAATATTCTAAAATACAACAGACTGAGAATAAGTAAAAATCTCTGAGGTGAATTCAAGAAACTTATAAACAACTATCATAAAAACAAACACTGGAATGGATAACCATTTTGGAAAGACCTTGCAGGAAAAACAAACAAACTGTGTCATTAATAAATTGATGTCCTAAATCATAGTAAAAAATGTATATAAACACAGCTACCAAGACATAATTAAAAAGTCAATATATATTTTACTGGTCAATACAATTATAGCATGAATGAACCTCAGAACACCATTAAGAGATATATACTGGTTGAAAAAAAATCTGATCTCATGAACCATATCTTCAGATTTATCCATAAACTACCTTAAGATGGTCTAGGCAAAAATCATTGTGATTCAAACCAAAAGCCAGTTTAGAGTGAAATCACCAACTGTAAATATGACATAATAGCTCTACACAAAAGGACCAGTGTAAAGAGTAGGGGTCACTAAGAAACATACATTAATTTACAGTGAATTTTTGTAATTAACACAGCCCTACTAGCTCAACTAGTCACTGAGATGCAATGGCTATGGGAAGGTATTTAGTAATACCACCGGTACCCTAACCTGTGAGAGATGGAAGCACATTGGTAAGGCCAGTCAGGTAGGTCAGTTGGACCTGTTAGGGTAGTCAGCAGATGATACATAAGTGATTGGGATTATAAGGAAATACGACTTGTCACTATTGTCATTGTCTGACTATAGTATTTTCAATTTTAAAAAGACCCTGTTGTGTCTTTGCTATGTAGTACATGATTATAATGCCAGCACTTAGGGAGGCTGAGGTAGGAGGACTGTAAATTCAAATCTCAGCTGGGGAGTTAATACCTCTGTCTCAAAATAAAAATAAAAATAAAAATAAAAATAAAAATGAAAATAAATAAATAAACAAATAAATGAACAAGTCTGGAAATATATTTCAGTTGAGAATGGCCAGGGATTTGATTCCCAGACCACAAAAAAAAAAAAAGAAAAAAAAAAAAAAGGAAAAAAGGAAAGAAAAAGGAGGCCTCATTGTGCCATTGTGTTGCTACTATGACTACACCAGACACAGTGAAAAAAAACAGAATCTGGTTACTTTCTCAAGGAGAGAATTAAATATAAGAAATATTTATGATATGATACCAAGTATTATTTTGATCATTTCATTTTCATTCCCTATATGAAAGTCACAACAGCCCTAGGTGGCAATCACATTTCTTAACTTTAGTTTACAGAAAGTTAACCTGTCCAAGAGACTGGATATTTAGTAAATAAAACTTAGGGGATTATACCTTAAGCTATAAATCTATGTTAACAACATGTGAAAGTATTTATTTGACACTTCTATTCTTTTTCAGTGCAGCTATTTATCTCTATAAGCTTTCTTATTATTTTTGTTGTAAGTCATACATTTTGACACATTTTGTTTTCATTTTCATTTACCTTGAGATACTTTTGAAATTCTCTTTAGATTTTTTTTTCTTTGAGCAAATATAGTAACTTTAAAAGTAGTTGCTTAGGCTCTACATATTTGTGAATTCTCCTGTTTAATTTACTGGTGTTAAATTCTAGTTTCATTCCATTTTGGTCAGAAAAAGAACTTTGAATGATTCTAATTTTCTAAAATTATTAAGTTTCTTGTGTTCTAAAACAATATATTCTGGAAAATATTCCGCATGTTCTTGAGAAGAATGTTTATGCTTCTGCTGTTGAGTGGAAAGTTCTGTATGTCAGTTAAAAGTATTTGTGTTATACCGTTGTTCAAATTGGCTGTTTCTTTATTGATTTTCTGTCCGAGTGTTCTATCCATTATTGTAAATGAAATATTGAAGTCCACTAAAAAGAACAAACTAAACTCAAAATTTATAGAACAAAGGAAATAACAAATATTAAAACAGAAATAAGTACAGAACGCAGGAAAAACAGGTAAAAAACAATGAATGTAAGAGTCCCTTAGTGTGAAGAAAAAAATTGGCAAAACCTTAACTACATGAAGAACCCTAACCTTAATTAGAAATAAAATATGATATATTACAAGGGCTGTCTCAGACATAAAATCAATCTTAAAAGACTATTATCAACAGTTGTATGGTTAAAAACTCAATAACATAGAACAAATAGATTAATTCTTAGAAATATAAAACTCACCAAACTGAATGAAGAAGAAACAGAAACACTGACAGACCAATAACAAAGAATAAGAGTGAATCAATAATCAAATATATCCCAACTAATAATGTGACTTCACAGGTGAATTGTACCAGTCATGCAAAGAAGAATATCAACTTTTCTTAAGTACTTCCTAAACACATAAGAGGCAATATTTCTGAATACATTTTATGAAGCCAGCATCAACTTGCTATCAAAACCAGGGAATAATATCATTAGAAAAAAAAAGCTACAGGCAGTATTTCTGATCAATAGGATGCAAAAATATTATATAATAATATACAGTATACAGCAAAGTAGGGGAAATATATTGTACTAAAGTATAGGCAAACTAAATTTAAGAGTACTTTAAAAGGATCACATACCCTGATCATATAAAATTTATCTAAAAGACAATTCAGTCCATGGAACTCAAGCAACATGATACAATGTGTTAACAAAAAGAAGGGGAAACATACTGTTATCTCAATGGGTACAAGCTTCTAAAATCAAGCTTTTAACAAAATCCAACACCCATTCATGCCTAAAACTCTCAAAAAATACAAGAAACCCAAATTACAGAGCAAAGTAAAATATTCCAGAGGACACGCGGATAAATCTTTTTTATAAGGGAAGAAGACCATGTGATGGAGGCGGGAAGAAAGACAGAGGAAGTAGATTAAAAAAATAACATGTTATGAGCATGTATCAACTCTCCATGATGAATGTAATTGTTATGCACCATAAACATGCGCTTTGTTCCCTTCTCCCCGGTATGAAACATAATGTAGGGTTAGGGATTATACTGTAAAATCTTTGAGGGGATCATTATTCTGCTGACCATACAAACAAAAGATTTTAATTTAATGTTCACTTGGCAATTTTCTTCAGTTTCACAACTAATATGTCTAACAGTTGTTTAATGGTTTAAAAGTATATGAAATGAGGGTGAAACATTTTCTAAATAACTGACTATAATATGACTTAGCCAAGATTTAGCAACACATGCTGATTACTCAAAAGTTCAATGATAAAACATAGATTTTCATAATAATTTAATATACTCATTCCCATTTGTCAGAGAAAAATGAAAACTTAAAACCATAGTCTTTAAAGAATATAATCATGTCTATTCTGATAGTAAGACAGCCTTTATGTAGTACCACAATGTCACATGATAGCCTGTAAAAAACTAAGTGGCAGTGCAAAGCTAAGATTAGCTCACAGCATTTATGGTCACAGAAATAACACACTTGGAAGTCTGAAAGTATAGGGGAGGTCGGTAATATAAGACAGGTCAAGATGTCATTCAAACAGAGGGCCTTAAGGACCTAAAACATAAGCACTCCATGAAAGTACACAGACTATGGTAAAGGCGCCATACTGGTCAGATAAGCCAGAGTAGGCTGAGCCACAAATTCAAAGAAACAAAATCTGGTGATTTTACTGCAATGATATCTCTTGAGTGATTTATTTGAACAAACTTTGATGTTTCCAGTAATTAATTAAAAAGAACTAAAATGTGCAGTCATTTGGAGCCTTTCAAACAAAGGATCAGATAGCATAAGGCAGTAATAATAAAATGAAACTCTCCACTATGTCTCAAGAGTCAAACAATGAAACAGCTTCAGATTAACTAAATTCCCCCCATTCAAAAAGAATCCTGAGTCAAACTTTGTAAATAACATTGCATAAATAAGGAAAAAAGAAAACAAAAGCGGAAGCAATCCTTACATGGTGTGCTCCACAGCCAATTTATTCAATTAACTTACATTTACAGAGGAGGATTATGCTGTTTAAAAAGTGTTATGGCTTGCAGCTGGAATTCACCAGGAATTCCTGTGTATTACTATGGGCTGTCAGTGTGTAACAAAACAGTAAGTAGAAAGGAGAAAATAGAAAGACTTTCGGTCATTGGGAATGGGCTCTTGAAGTGGGTACTGGGTAACTCATTCCCTCTCGTCTCTTACAATGCTTCCTGGCCACCATGACTAGAGGAGCTCTGCTCCAAAACACACTCCGTGTAACGATGTCCTGCCTCACCACAGGCCAAAAGCAATGGGTCCAAGAGACTACCGACTACAAACTCTGAAACCATGATTCAAAATAAATCTTGCTCCCTTTAAGTTGGTTATCCATGTATCTTATCACAGTGACAGAAAGCTAACGTGCACAGGAAAATCCAAATAAAGAAAAACATATTCTTTGACTTCATGGCATCTGCTATTCAATAGCAAAAAGAACAAATTCAATACAGTATACGCAATTTGTCACAAGGAACATAGCACTCATAGAAGTCATACTTCTAGAAGTCTTAAATGTTAATAGTTTCCTGAAAAGTATTGAGGCTTTTTGAGCAACAGTAATTAAATAAGAGCAGCATAAAACATAAGCAAAGAATTCAAGCATGTTGATTAAAATAGAGAAAATAATTCAAAGTAAGTACAAACTTGAAGCAGAATTCCCTCATAGAGAGAACAATATCAAAGCAATCTGAAGTCAAAGTCAGAGACACAGCAGTTAAGAGTTGCTGATGATAGCAAATAAAGGACAGACACTCTCCAAGCCACAAGGTTAAAGGATTACAGTAGGATTATCCAAATGGAGGATTTGCTTAAACATTTTACTCACTTAAAGTACTTAATTTATATTACTTACCCGGTTGATATGGCTTCTCCCTATAAGAATCTGTAGTAAAGTATTTTCAAATTCTTCCAACTTCTTAGAACATGTTTTCAAAATATGGTTAGAGAAGTTACAATCATTGATCACTCTTGCTAAAGTAACAACAGCTTCTGTCCAAAACTTTGAAAAAGGAAGTTTTGGGTTACGGTAAAATGTGATCAAGCCATCAAGCATGTGAGAAACAGAATTAGAGACAGTGGAAGAGTCCTTTTCAGAATGGGTTAAGTCTGTTAACACTAGGCTACCTGATTCAGTCAAATTCTTTAGTGCCAGCAGATGTTGCAAGAATTTCATGTGAGAAGACAATGAACTTTCTGGAGTAGCCTGGGCTTTTTTCAGAAGAGGCAGTTGTGGAAAAGGTGGGATATTGCAGCTCTCCACAAAGTGCTGGGATAACTCGGAAAGTTCTGTTTCCCACTCACTTGATAAATCATACCCAGAATCTTCCATCGGAGTCAATGTATTTTCAGAACTTTTAAGTTCCTGGGAAGTCAGCTTTCCTGAAACAGAAAGGAATAGAAGGATTATCTTTCCTATAGCTTAAATTTTATCATATTAAAAAAAGATACTGCTTTTTCTTTACTTTAAATACTAAATGGAGGATGGATGTAAGGATTTGTTAAACACTTAACAAGAAGCATAAAAACTCAGTAAAGAAGTGATACTGGATATACTTATAAAGCAGAGATAGAAGTTCAAAATTAAAGTTAAGGAATGCAAAAAGGCAAAAGAATTTCACACATGAAAGGAGTAAGTGCAAGAGCACAGGCACAGAAGGGAAAAGAGCAGTGTGTATGTGAGGAGTCACACATAGTTGGACGTCATTTTCACTGAAAGGAGAGAGTAAGAGATTAAGACAGAGAAATATGTAGAACTTAGAAAAATTGATCATATAAGACATATTAAGAACCTTAGAATTTAATCCTGTAGTGTGTACAATGAATTTCAAACTTTAATAACATGACCATTCTTTTGGAAAAAGTACACACACACACATTCAAAAACACCTGATATGCAGATATGAATATACACCAATACTATCTCTGTGTGTATGCAGCTAATGGTAAACCCAGTAACTGTAGGGTTCAGTTTGCTACTTTCTGGTATTGGTAATTAATCTTTATCATATGTTAGTTTTTTAAATGTGTGATAGGGTAGAGCATATCCCTGACAATCATGCTATCATAAACACAGAAAAGGTAAAAATGTGCCCAATTTTTTTGTAGTACTAGAGATTGAAACCAGGACCTTTGCATCATATTTGAGCCTTAACCTCTCTGTTTATTTCTTATTGTGAGAGAGGGTCTCAGTTAAATTGCTCATGTCCTGCACTGGGCTCAACTTGTGACCCTCCTGCACCAGCCTCACAGCATGCTGGGGTTACATATATGCCTGCCACATCTGGCTTGAATATAGTAAATATTTTCAAATTATTATAAATAACATATGAAAACAAAATTGACACCAAATGAAAAGTTGTTACTGAACATTTGAAAGCACATTATTTGTCTATGAAGTCAAGGATGATAAATATTTCTGTCACTAGTAAGAGTAGGAATACGATGTGAAAAAGTGTAAAGCAGGAAAGTTAAATGGTCATTTGAGCATTCTGTTGGCTATAAGAGCAACAAAATTTTGAGAAGTATAAGATCAAAGCATGAGTAATTAATTAAATAGCACATCTATGGTCTCATTAGATGACAGAAATAAAATGTTATGGTTGATACATTATGTCAACTTGAGAAGTTTAGAAGTTTAACTAAGTGATTCAGCAGGGAGCCAGGGTCCTTACTTGGTAGACATTCTGAGTGCATTTAAGAAGAGGGTAAGGAGGCAGTGTGAGTGCTACACCCACCCTGGGATGAGGGTGGTGGGGGCTTGGGGGTGGTGGGGGGCTTGGGGTGATAGTGTAGCCTGCTTATAATATAAGGGGGAAAAAGAGGCTTGTTCCCCCCTTCTGTCTGTGTCGCTTTTGCTATCTTCTGCCACCTGGAAATGTTACCCCTGTGCCACGCCACCCTGTCTTGGAGCCAGCTGATTATGGACTGAAACCTCCACAAATTGTGATGGAAGTAAACCTTTCCTTCCTTAATGTTGGGTGTCAAGTAGTTTGTCTTAGCAATGAGAGAAAAGTAACTAACACATGAACAAAGAAGTTTGTTGGAAAAGAAAGGGAACAATTGATCACAGAAATGAACACAAAAAACAACAAAACAATCTGGAGGCCTTCTTATTGAGAGGGTTTGGGCAGTGAAATGGAAAAGTAATTAAATGCACCCATCATTCTGACTTAGAATACTTGGTGGATGATGTTGCTATCAAATGTACCAGTAAAAATATGGAGAGAAGAGCTGGGTTAAAAGAGACTGTGAGTTAAAGTTTGGTCATTTGTATTATGAAGCAACCTTTTTTTTTTAATGAGAAAATTGAGGAAGAGATATTCCCTGACAAATTGGCTACATGAGCCTAAGGATGGAGAAAGATCTAGACTGTAAATACATTTTAGGAGCTCATAAAGAATAGGTGAGGTCTGAGACTTTGCAAATGCTCATGATCCCTCGAGGAGGGTATGAGCAGTGATGAATACAGAAGACCAAAGATGACCCTAACATAAATCAGTACTGGGGAGCTGAGTGGAGAAGAAATAATTATAAGGCAGATAGAATAAGAATAGTTTAAAAATGTAAAAATAAAATAATGACTATGACACAAAAGTCAAAGAAACAGTTTTTGGGAATAGCAAGCAGTAAGGAAATCCAGTATTAAAGAACTGCATTTTAAAATCATCAAGCAGCCAAGGGGTGTGTTGGCCCATGTTGGCAATCCCAGCACAACAGAGGGATGAGTCAGGAGGATCTCAAGTTGGAGCCCTGACAGGACAACTTAGTAAGTTAACAAGACCCTGTCTCAAAATAGTAGAGAGAGAGAGAGAGAGAGAGAGAGAGAGAGAGAGAGAGAGAGAAATAGAGAGAGAAATAGAGAGACAGAGAGAGTCAGAGAGATAGAATGACACAGAAAAATAGAGGCAGAGAAAGAGACAGACACAGAGAGAGGAGAGACATCCAGCCAATCAAGTAGTCTGGGAATTAGCTCAGTGCAAAGGCCCTATGTTCAATCCCTGATACCACAAAAAGAATTTAAAAAGTGGAGGAAAGGAAAGGGAAAAGAAGAGAGGAGAAGAGGGAAGAAGAGGGAAGGGAAGGAATGGAAAGGGAAAGGGAAAGGAAGGGAAAGGAGAATGGACAGAAGAGAATGAATGGGTTAAAGAAAGGAAGAGAGAGAAGGAGCAAGGAAATAAATCATTGGTGATCTTATCTGTCGCAGTTTTGGACAGTCAGCCAGTGTGTTAAACAGAGAACAGAAAGCACTGCACTGAAGAGTGAATAGGAGGAAGACAATTAAAGCATGTCCAACCTTCCTGATCAGATTAGGATAGTAAGTGAAGATTTACTCAAGTGGAGATAAATTTAACAATTATAGGTAAGAAAAATACTGGAGAAGCTGAAGACAGAGATATTGAAAAAAAAAAAAAAAAGGAGGGCAGGTGGGACATGGTCCTGGAGAGTGTAGGCAACCAGTCAAGCTTCAGGAATGTGGTTGAAGGAAGATGGTGAGAATATTCAGAGATTCAGAAAGCTACCACTGGCCCACAGGAAGTTCAAGGAGATTCTATTGGGCTGTCACAGTTCTTTATGAAGATAGGAAGACATTAGCTGTGAAATATGGCAAAAGGGTATCTTCTACTTTTTACATCATTTAGTTGGTAAATATAATTTGTTGTTCTTTTGTCCTTCAAGGAAATTAGAAATTGATGAGATAGAAACAGCGCTTATTTACTTACTAGGTACCTATTATAACCACTACAAGCATACAGATATTCACCTGCAAATTATCACCACAATATCTAAATTCCAAAAAGTTCTAAAGCATAGTGGTACCCAGGACAATGACCTACATGCAAAGCCTTTAACTGCATTTGGCTACTTTTATAATAAAAAGAGCCAGACAATCTGATCATTTTAAGCAAACACTTTTTTTATAAATGATGATAAAATTTAAAAATTATTAGAGATAACTAAATTATTTAGAAATATTATAGGCACTTAGACTGTGATGGGTCCTCCAGAGGTCAGTGGAGAAGACAAGTGTGGTTGGAGGTACATTTGTTAAGGGGCAAGCCTAGGATCAAAGAGGAAGAACTATACCTATTAGCTCCCCTAGGGATGAACAGCAGTGATTGATATTCCAAATAGGTATCAATAACCTTGGGTAGGGGGACTAAAACTTCCCTAGCTCCTTGCTTCCTGGGAAATCCTTGTTCAGTCCCTGGGCTCTTGCTATGTGATTTGATCCCCATTTAATCAATATTATCTAAGCAACTGTGCTTGTGATCTTATTGGCTCACCACAGTTTTGTCCTACTTCACATCCACCTAGGACTTCCCAATGGATCCATATTACCTAAGCAACTATACTTGTAATCTAGTTGACCCTAGTTTTGTCCTACCTTGAACCCACCTTACTTTGTAACTATGCTCAATGACACACCCTTGATAAGGGGGCCAAGTGTTGGTGGGCAACTCACTTTCCAGGAACCCTTCTGACTCTCTTAGACAGAAGCTATGTTTCTCTCAATAAAGTCTTCCTACCTTTAACCTCCATTATTCATAGAATTCATTCTTTAATTTTAGAAAACACAAACTCAGTGTTTCAGACATCTAGCAGATTAAGAGTTATAACATTTCCCTTGTATTATTATCCCTATATCATATGCCATATATCAAAATAAACTCTCAAAACACACATTAAAAAACAAAGGGAAAGTATGACTACTTCCATTATTCAGGTTTATACTTTTATTTCATGAGAGCCATATGAGTCTCCACAATTTATTTCATGAGAGCTATATGACTCTCCATAAGAAAATGAACAATTTCATTAACCTCTTAAAATTTCTATCATGGTAAGCTAAACTTCATGGGTGATAATTTCAAAGATTCATAAAATGAATGTCACCAATTGATAACCCAAAGGCTAATCTGTGGTTTCTCCCTCTCACTGCTTGTGGCAAGTCTCTGGCAAGACATAACCGTTCCATGCCATCTCCTTCATCCACACTAAATATAGATCTACACATGTATGGAAAAGAATTTTCAAAACTGACCATTATTTCTTCTGGTCATCTTATTACTATACCCTTAAAAATGTGTCACGAGGGTAGATGTTCAAGATGTCAATACAGAAAAAACATAAAAACTACAATCTCTTCTCAGTGTCCTAAGGAATCTACCAACTCCACAAAAGAGGGCCATGTAAGGCTATACACAATAAGGTTACAGTTTTAAATTCTAAATATAAAATTAAATAAAGATATGATATTCATATTTAATTTTACAAAGCAGTCCTACTGAATGTGTATGTTCTTGGGATCCCTAACTCATTCAAAACACAGGCTCCGCGTGACCAAGAGATCTGAGGAAGGCCATACAGCAAGCAAGTGGGACTAATTTCTTCAATTCCGTGTTTAGTCACCTTTGAACCATAGTAAAGAGGCCCCTGTAATACCCCATACAGAATGCATCAATGACCTTATGTTTTTCACTTATTTATAAACTCCTGGAAGGGTTTTGTCTCTTATCATCTCTTTGGTCCTAGCACATAAAAATGATACCATCTGTAATTGAAGACACTTTATCCTAAACTGCACCTGCTGCTGGCTCTTACAGATTGCCTCTTCTCTCCTCCCACCATGAACCACAAGCCAAGATCAACTCTTGGGCAATTTACACCAAACCACAACAATTAAATTAAAAAAGATTAGATTAAATAGATAAGTAACTAGGTGGAGTAAATGGAAGGTATGACTATTATAGTATTTAAAATGTTTCAGAAAACAACACAACTAGCAGAAAAGAAAACTAGCTAAAAGTTCCAGATAAATAACTGAAGAAAACTTTTTGTGCTATCTCTACCCCTTGTGATCAATAACCAATTTATTTTCTCTCCTATCTGTCTTCAATGTTGAAAATTTTGGTGACTACAATTTACACAGCATTCATTTATATTACTGCAAACTACCACATAGTAACAGTAGGCAAGTGTGACTTTAAGCCTTCATATTATGAAAAATGCAGAAAACCTGGTTTCTTAGTTTTAAACATTTAGGTGATACTTTTAATGTATTATAATATATGATAATACTCATAATTAATATATTCATTCATAAAGATAAGACTTTGAAATGTCCATCCTTGGTAGGGTAATATATAGCATGAAAATATGCAGTAATATACCCTTCTTCTTTTAAGTAAGTCTTTCACAAGCATCTACTTATTTGATTAGATCTATGTGTTCAACACAAATCTCAGGGAAGGGCTAATCAAAGCATTACACTCAAAGAACAGAAAGAAAAAAAAAAAGAACAAGCACATTTGACTACAGATCCTATGTAATTTCTGATTTTTCTAAGAGGGACTAAGGTAAAGCATGGTGAGGCTTCTCTTTAACTTATTGCTGGACTGATGTGCCTGATCGATATACTATCTTTCTAACTTATTGTATGTGACCTACCTGTTTGTTTAGTGGATTTAATAGTGATAAAATACACACATATTGATACAGAACAGTTTGACTCATATTAATATCAAATCCCTCAATAAATATTATATATTCTTAATAAATACAGAGGAGAAATCTATGTTAAATGGTAAAATTATATACAAAATTACACATAATTAGATATTAATTAAAAGCTATATCAAAACCTACAGATTCTGCTACAACAGATTATGTTCCTTTGGATACCATGAACTTTCTCTTCCATTTTGCTATGCCCTTTATTTTCTTACCAATTTTAATTTCATCTTAAACCCATTTAATATTTCATGGTGAATACTGAGTATGTTAAAAAAAATAAAGCTGGTATCCTGTCACACACTCCTCCCTAGAAATGCCTATCCCTTGGTCAAGAGTAAATGTATTTCAAACTGTCCTCACGATTATTTATAGCCACCTTAATTCTTGTTGGCTTTTCTCACTTCTTTCTACAGTCCCTATTATACCCATAATATTAAACTTACAGATCCAAATGCTTAAAGGGAATCTTTTTCTGGACTCCCTGCAAGGTCTGTGAACTTTATGTTTATGAAACTGAACAAATCACTTTTGTGCATTGCACACACAATTTATATTGGATTTATATATTGTCTACTTCAGGTGAAATAGACAGCAAGCTAGGGAAACGGCTTGAAATAAAGTTGGGTGATCAGCCACATTGATAAAATTTAAAATAAAAATAAGCAGTGAAATGGGAATTTGGATCAAGAAAAATGATTTCTCAGGCAACACAGAAAGCAGATCCCTTCCTACTAAAATGAGTTATAGCCCCGCTCCACTAAGCTTCTGAGTTTTGTGGAATTTAAAATCAAAATAAGCATTTTTTTCCTCTAAAATCTCAGTTTCCTTTAAATCATAAATGCTGAGTAACTGGGCTACAGACCCTGAGTTGTAACTGGTCACTGTAAATTCACAGAGCCATTTGTGAGAGGTAGTTACTAAACAACTGGCCATTACAGTGCTTTGCTTATCCATAAAAAGTTCTGGATTGAGTGACCCTGTAGAAATTCTACTTTTCAGATTTACCTACTAGAGAAAACTTAATTCCAATAAAAACTCACCTAATTGCCTCCTTTTGGTTTGTGAGTTCATACTTTGATTTTCATAAAACCACAAAAGTGGTTTGTAAGGAACTCACTGCTTCATCATTACTCTTCTGATACTAGGCCAAAGGTGACAGATTACCCTTGGCTGCTTCTTCCTTTCTACCCTTAGAATGCAGTGAATACCTGTTACATTGCTCCTACCTTCCGCACATGTATTAGGTTTCTTCAGAGAAACAGAACACATACACCCCACTCACAGTGTGTGTGTGTGTACATGCGGGGTGGGGTGGGGGGCTGAGCACAATTATGGAGAACAAGCAGTCTTCAGGTTTGCAGCAGGCAAGCTTAAAATCCAGGAAAATTGATGATGTTGGTTCCAATCGAAAAACCAGTAGGCTTAAGACCCAGGATGAACAGATGTTGCAGACTGACTCTGAGAGCAAGGAAGGACTCATGCTTCAACTCCAATTAGGCAGGAAAGAAGACCTGTCCATGACTTGATGAGATGATAGCTTTTGAGTTCCCGGAGCGAGGGAAATGGTGGTTATCCAGCCACAAAGGGTCCAAGGAAATCTCACAGAGACCAGCATCGCAGCCTGACTCTGTGGGACCCGAAACTCTGGGACCCGCAGAGTGGCCAGGGCTGTTTGGATTGAAAGTCTGCACAGACCAACATCTCAGCGCGACTGTTTGGGACTGGTAGGCCTGCCCTTCAAAACTGCCCAGAGACCAGCATCTGGGCCAGGTCTGTCTGGGCCCCGTAGCCCCGCCCTTCACCCCCAGGAAATCTCCCAGAGACCAGCATCACGGCCTGACTCTTTGGGACCAGGAACCTCCCAGACCCGCAGAGAAGTCTGGGCTGTTTGGATCGGGAATATTGTGGAGACTGGCATCTTGGCCAGGTCTGTTTGGGACTGGGAAATTTGCAGAAACCAGCATTTTGCCCTAACTCTTTGGGACCTGTAGACCCACCCTTCACTCTTAGGGAACCTCCTGGAAACCTGCCTGGGACAAAGCACGGTAGCCTGGCCTGCCTGAGATTCCACAGGCTCCAGGTTGACCACACCCTGCATTCGCTTACAACTTAGGGAGCCAGGAGCCCACAGAGGGGAGTTAGGATCCTGTGGGGAAGCCAAGAGCCTGTGGGGGAGCCACTGCCACTCCAGGAACTGAGGGTGCAAGAGGTAATTCGCCACACATGCAGAGAAAGCATTGGAACACCGCTCAAAGCAAGGAAATATAGAAAAATGACAAGAGGAAAGACCAAAAGGCAGGCTCAAAGCCCTAGCCCTCCGCAAGAAAGCTTAGAAGCTGTAGACATAGAAGAAAAAAGAAGCCATACACCTGAAATGTCTGAAATGATATCAAATGAAATAAATATGCAAATACGGAGAGCTATGGAGAAATTCAAATTGGAAATACTTGCTCTGGTAAAAGAAGAAGTGATAAAAATAGTGAAAGAAATAGTGAACGCATCTAGTGAAAACACAGCTAAAAAATTAGAGGAACAAAGCAAACAGATAGAATCCCTGAATGAACAATATAAGAAACAAATAGAATGCATAAAGCAGATTCAAAGAGATATACAAGAAATCAAAATTTCTATTGAAAGCTGTAAAAACCGCCTCAATGGAAGTGAAGATAGAATTTCAGAACTCGAAGATAAGATTGCAGCCAGTGAGCAGGAAAGACAAGATCTTTTAAAAATGACAAAGAATCAGGAAATAACAATTCAACACCTGCAAGATGATACAAAGAAAAATAACATAAGATTAATAGGGATAAATGAAAAAGAAGGGGACAGCCCAAATGATATCAAGAGGATATTTACAGATGTAATAGCTGAAAACTTCCCAAACATGAGAATGGAAACTGACATCTGGATAAGTGAAGCATATAGAACTCCAAAGAGCCATAACCAAAATAAAACTACACCGAGACACATAATAATCACCATCCCAGAAATCCAACATCAGAATAGAATACTAAAAACTGTTAAGAGAAAAAAGAGTGATCACCTATAAAGGAAAACCTATCAGAATCATGGCAGACTTCTCAACACAAACAATGAAATCAAGAAGAGCATGGAGTGAAGTCTTTCAGATCCTAAAGGAAAACCACTTCCAACCCAGACTGACATACCCTGCAAAACTGTCCTTCAAAATGGATGGAGAAATAAGATACTTCCATGATGAAGAACAGCTGAAGAACTTCATGAACACCAAGCCAACCCTACAAAGAATACTAAAAGACATTCTAGATACACACGGGAGAAAACCACCAAGCTAAAGACAAAACAGCAGAAAGATAACATGTCAACAATAAACCAATATATAACAGCTACAACCATGAATGTAAATGGCCTCAACTCGCCAATCAAACGAAACAGACTGGCAGAATGGATCGAGAAACAATATCCAACCATATGCTGTCTACAAGAAACCCATCTAACCCAAAAGGACACTCATAGACTGAAAGGCAAGGGATGCAAAACAATACTTCATGCAACAGGAAACCAAAAAAAAAAGCAGGAGTGGCAATCCTGTTTGCAGACAATGTGAATTTCAAACCAAGAATGATCCAAAGAGATAAAGAAGGTCACTACATACTAGTTAGGGGAAAACTTCAAGAGGAAGAGATAACAATCTTAAATATATATGCACCAAATTCCAGAGCACCCAGCTAT
>PVJX010005464.1:0-85305 GCA_004027295.1 Dolichotis patagonum
ATCAAACAAAACAGAATAAAACCATTCCAACTGATGAATGAAAACACTGAAAGGCTTCAAAGCAATGAAATGGGGAATCATGATTACCATAAAATCTTATATACTCTTACCAACTCTCATACTAGGGAGACTATACGGTATTTGCACATGTGAGTTTGGTTTATTTTGCTTATGAGTATGGTCTCAAGTTGTGTCCATTTATTTATAAATATCTCAGTGTGATCATTCCTTATAGCTGAGTAGCACTCCATTGTATAGAAATACCACAACTTTTTTATCCATTCTTCAGTTGATGGGCATTTAGGTTGTTTCCAAGTTCTGGCTATTACAAATTGTGCTGCTATAAACCTGGTTGCACATATATCACTGTGGTATGATGTTTTTAGCTCTTCTGGGAATAACTTTGGTGTCTCATACTTTGGGAATTGATAACTAAGAAAACGTTTCTTACTCTCTCCTCCCAAGAAATTTAAACTCATTCTTTTTCATTAAATTGGATACTACTGATGAAGAGGATATGTTAAGACTTCCAAGCTTTTGTAAAATCCCAGGTATAGAAAGTGCTTAAACTACTCACATGTCTAATTCACACTATAGCTAAATATTCCTTTGGTGAGTTTACTCCCTGCCACAACTATATGGATGTTGTTACTTTACATATTACATGATCTTCCTATATACACTAACTGAAAAATAGATAGAGAACAAATTTGGCTTGACAAAACCAACAATTGGAATTCACTTCAAGCATTATTAGCCTGGCACTGGAAAAATTTTTATGTCACAAAAATGATCCTCACACCATCTTCTGTTAATAACTGCATTCTTTGCTTCCTGATCTGAATTTCTCCCTGGATTCCAACTGTTATTTCCTTCTCTTTGCTTCACTAAGTTTTTACTTAAAACCTAAGTTATTACATCATTAATAGAAGTAACTGTCAAGTTCCAGACTGAACCTCTTGGTTTTTTGGTGAATCCAAGTGTTTACTCTTCTCTGTCTCTCATCCCTGTATTTGTTCTGTCCCTGCATTGTATCCAGTGTAATGCTTTCCAACTATAAAAAAATTATACTTGACTTACCAAAAACTTCAATTTTAAATATGAAAGATTGACTATCATTAAAATGCTATGTCTGTTAGCTTTGTATACTTGTAGGTTTAAATATAGTTTTAATTCTTCTTGTATTCTTAATTGCTACTCTATTAGACATCATATGTCTTTCATTGTCCATTGTCACGGTCAGTTACCTTCATAAATAGAGAATTTTTAAAAAATTGTAAAACCCAGTGAGAATACAAGCATTATGTCTTGGACATTCTTTTCTCTCTCATTCTTCTTAATCTCCTTTGGAAGATCTAATCTTTAATACATTCTTAACCCTTGTCCTGTTCTCTGTTTTCATTCCTGAGTATCTAGAGACTCCCAGTACAATTCCTTCTATATAGAGGGAGGTATCATATATCAAGCACTGTCTCACTCTCCTGTCCCTGACAAAACAGTTTAAACTACAGATGACCACCTAGTTTGGACTATATTCTCTAGTATGGGATGTGAATTGAAATCTTAGTTCAAATGGTAAGGTTTGAGATTTGTTTAATGCAATTCTCTTCCAACATAACAGATGCTGCTCTGTGACTTACTCACTCTGCATTACCCAAAGAAAGCATAAGGTTGTGAGTGTGTGTGTGTGTGTGTGTGTGTGTGTAAGAGAGGATAGCAAATAAAAGATGGCAGGGTAGTAAAGGAGGTAAAAGATGTTTCTCTTTTTATTTCTCACTGTCTTTAGGGAATTGCATATACCCCTTACATAGAAAGTTATTTGCTTAAAAGTAGATTTAATGTGAATATTGGAGTATGGTCTTGGAAGATGATGTATTTGTAACATATATCATTTATTATTATTCCAAAAATGTATCACAGCTTTAGTAATTTGCATTCTCTTTAGGCTTCCAATTTCTATCAGTTTCTTAATATTTAATGTATGTTTCATATGCTGTTTTATTCAGTGTAAGACTGAGGTGGTGTTTTAGTTTATTTAGTTTAATTAATTAATCTACTTATTCATGTATTTGGGCAAGAAGGGGGATTACATTTTCTAATATATTTCCTTCTGTCTAATCATTCTTGATGTTAGCTTGAGCGTTAAGGTGCTAAGATCAGCCTGCTAATGATGCAGGATTCTTATGCTCTAGGGAGATTTTAGAAGTCATTAAGTGTGAATACTTCCTCATCAGCTTGTCTTCTAATCTAACAACACTTTTTGATTATTCAAAAGTGCTAGATCTAGCTTAATTCTTCTCAGTGTGACTACTTTAGGATTCTGGTAGCAGGATAGATAGTCCTAGTCTGATTAAATCCTCATATTTTAGAGAAAGGATATGATAGAAAATGAAGATGCTAACTGAAAAGCAACTGTTAGTTTCTATCACTTGTAAAGATCAAGTGGTTTCATACAAAATCTGTGACATTGAGTCATGTGAGTATGACCATTATCAAAAAAGTAACAACAAATACAGGTGAGGATGTCCAATACAAGAAATGCTGATATACTGTTGGTAGAAATGTAATTTAGAACAGCTCCTATGGAAAACAATTTGGAAGTTCCTCA
The DNA here is from genome assembly GCA_004027295.1 of Dolichotis patagonum. NCBI lineage: Eukaryota > Metazoa > Chordata > Mammalia > Rodentia > Caviidae > Dolichotis > Dolichotis patagonum. The sequence continues at coordinate 2,609 of PVJX010005464.1, forward strand.
AGAAATTAAAAATAGAATTAACATATGACTCAGATATACTATATCTGGGTATATGTCCAAATGCAAAAAATGAAGTCAATATACAAAACAGAAACTCATGTTTATTGTAGAACTATTCATAATAGTCAAGATATGAACTCAGCCTAGGTACCTATCAACAAAGAAGAGAGAAAAAGAGAGAGAGAGAGAGAGATTTTTGTGGGGTATTTTTTTGCATCAGAGTCAAATTCATGACCTCATGTTTACCAGGCAAGTGCTTGAGCCACTGAGCTAAATCCATTTTGAGATCTGCCCATAACAACACAAGGCTCTTGCACTAGAGTTCAAGGATGCACCCAGGTGAGCCACGTGTCTATTGGGGTATCAAAGCTCTACCCAGCCCAGCATCTTAGTGCAATCCATCAGGAGGGTGCCTGGTAAGCTGCACAGGTCTCAGAGGAAAATGACAAAACAAAGGAGCAAGATGCAGTCTCAGTCCTCCAGCCCACTAAGAATAAACCCAGGAGACACTGAAATGGATCATGTTGGAAATCACAAAACTGAACTTGCTAAAATGAGAGTGTTATGGATTAAAAACTGGTGGTCAACTGAACGCCAGCTGGATTACATCTACATGGTGCTGAGTGTGGATGTTCCACCTGAGAAAAGTTGTCAGTATAAATAGAGACGTGGAGAAGGAGAAGCTATGGCGTTGAGGCATTGTGAGTTCTCCTTCATGTTGCTGTTTGAGCCATTGGTCCTCCTGGAGAAGCTCTGGTCCTCACATTGAGCACTGCTTCCTTGCCCCGGAGGGGAAGACATGTGCCAATTGGTCTCCAGGATGAATTTGTCACGCTGGCTTCCTGGCATGTACTCAACTGTGCTTACCTTTGGAGGAGCTTGGGGCCTCCGTGTCAATGAGGATGTCTGTGGTGCTTTTCAGGACAGCCCTGGTCTTTGTTGTGAGTGTGACTTTTTGGCTCCAGCATAGAACCCTCAACCTATCAGTACAGCTCCTTCATTGTGCTGGCATAGAATTTCTAGCTTCCACCGCCAATCTTTGGAACTTCCCAGCACAGATCCGTAAAATGGACTGACGTGAGTCCTTCTTGTGGGCTCTAGACCTCCAGTTTGACTCATGGGAGGCATTGTCATGAGCTCTGGGTCTTCATCTGGACTCATATGGGACGTTGCTGTGGGATTCAGGCCCTTGGCTAAATATTCTATGTCTTCAGTGTTGTGGATAGATTTCCTACATTTTGTTGTGTTAACTCTGGGTGACCATCATAAAAATAATATTATAAACTCCATGTCCTGATTCTAATTGTTCTCTGCATAACCCCTCACTACAACAGATAGCAACCAAAGTAAAGAACCAACACCATGAAGCTATAAAGGAACTCAGATCAGAAAATATTTCCTGGGTAAAAAAACAATGACAAACATTATGAAAGAAACATTGAGTGTATCTAAAAAGATGTAGTCAAAAAATACAGGAACATAACAACACGATGGAAACCTTGAATGAACAATTTAAGACAGAATTAGAATGCATGAAACAGATTCAAAGAAATATTCAGGAAAAGAAAAATTCCATTGAAGGCTGGCAAAGCTGCTTGAAGATAAAGATAGAGTCTCAGACCTGGAAGACAGAATTGAAGATTACAGTCATGAAAGAAAAGATCTTTAAAAATAACAAGGAACCAAGAAACAATAGCTTCAAGAAGATGTGAAGAGAAATATAAAACTGATAGGTATCAACAAAAAGGCAGGGATCAACACAAATCACAAAAGAAGACTATTTACAGTGCACTGAGTGGCATGAGCTGAAGGCCTGCAGAGTAAACTCCACCTAGCCATGTAGCCTCACTCAGAACCTGCTAGGGCCCTGCCCAGCATCTCCCAACAGCAGGGGAGCTTTGGTACATTGCTTGGTTCCTGGTTGGACCACACTCAGTGACTTCAAGTAGCTGGGGAGCTCTGGTTTGCTGCATGGTGAGAGCTGAAGGCTTGCATAGCATATTCCACCTAGCTGTTCACCCTTGGTACACCACTCAGAACCTGTTAGGGACCTAGCCAGCAACCTCTAGCAGCTGGGGAGCTTCGATGATTCATGTGGGGTGTGCTGAAGGTCCACATAGCCTACTACCCTCATTTGGGGAACCTCCAAGTGCCACTAGGGACCTTATAAGACCTGCTTAACAACCTCCACTCATCTGGGGAAACTACCTCCAGTACAGACAGCCACCCTCAACCCAGGAAACACCTGAGACTTTGCATTTGGATAACCCAGGGGAATACAGGAAAATGACAAAACACAAGTGCAAAATGGAATCTCAAAACACCAGCCGATTCCAGACAATCCTAGGAGAAATGGATATAGAAGAAAATGTAGACCACAAACCTGAAACTTCTGAAATGATACCAACTAAAGTAAAGAAATGACTCCATAAAGTTGTAAAGAAACTCAGATCAGAAATAATCTCCCAGGTAAAAGAAGAAATGATAAATGTAATGAAAGAAATGCTGAACACATCTAAAGAAGACATAGTTGAAAAAATATAGGAGCAATGCAAAACAAGGGAAACCTTGAAAGAACAATGTAAGAAAGAATAGAATATAAGAAGCAGATTCAAAGAGATATCCAATAAATCAAAAATACCAACAAAAGCTGGCAAAACTACCTGAATGAATATGAAGATAGACTTTCAGGCCTTGAAGAAAAGATTGCAGGTAGTGAAAAGTAAAGGAAAGATCTTTTAAAAATAACAAGGGATCAGGAAGTAATAATTCAGGGGTTGCAAGATGATACCAAAGAAAATAAAAACCTAAACTTGATAGATGTAAACAAAAAAGGTGACAACACAAATGATGTAAAAAGGCAATTTACAGAACTAAAGACAGAAAATTTCCCAAACATGGGAAAGGAAACTGACATACAGATAAGTGAAGCATATTGAACTCCAACTAGCCATAACTAAAATAAATCTACACCCAGGCATATAATATTAAACATCCCAGAAATTCAACATATGAACCAAATATTAAAAGCTGTTAGAAAAAAGAAACAAATCACCCATAAAGAAAAGCCCATCACAGTGCCTGCTTGGCAAACACGAAGTTGTGAGTTCGATCACCAGGATGAAAAAAAAAAAAGTAAAAAAAGAAAGCCCATCAGAAAAACAGCAGACTTCTCAACACAAACAGTGAAGTCAAGAAAAGCATGGAGTGAAGTATTTTAAACAATAAAGGGAAATGACTTCCAATACAGACTTATGTATCCTGCAAGACTATCCTTCAAAATTTATCCAGAGGAGCTGGGGATATAGCTCAATGGCACAAATGCCTGCTTGTCAAATGCGAGGTTATAAGTTCAATCTCTGATACCAAAATTAATGTACAAAATTGATGGTGAAATGAGATACTTCCATGGCAAAGAACAGCTGGAGAACTTCATGACCACCAAACCAACCCTACAAAGAATACTGAAAAATATTCTAGATAGACATAACAATAACTATGACTTCAAGAACACTAAGAGGAAGCAAGCACGAGGTCATGGGTTTGATCTCCCAAACCAAAAAAAAAAAAAGTCTAACAGAAAAAAACCACCAACCAGGCCAAACAAATAAAAAGAGGGCAAAGGTAAAGAGCCAACATCAGAAAGATTACATGACAAAAACAAGCTGATATATATATATATATATATATATATATCCCTTATAACCATTAATATAAGTAGTCTTATTTCAACAAGTAAAAGAAACAGACTGGCAGAATGGATCATTAAACACCATGCAACCATATGCTATATACAAGAAACCAATCTAACCAAAAGAAAATTCACATACTGAAAGTCTAAGGATGGAAAACAATACGTCATTCAACAGAAACATGAAAAAGCAAGGGTAGCTGTTCTGGTTGCAGATAATGTGAACTTCAAACCAAGAATGATCAAAAGAGATAAAGAAGGTCACTATACTGGTTAAAAAATTTCGAGAGGAAAAGAAAACAATGATAAATATATATGCAGCCCATATGGAAGCACTCAGCTATATAAAACAAATATTAATAAAGGTGAAAAACTAAGCAGTAACAATTATAATGAGAGTACTTAACACCCCACTGACACAGGTAGATCAATTAGACAAAAATTAAGCAAAGAAATAACAGAACTAAAACTTGTTTACAAATGGAATTAGTAGATGTGTACAGAGTGTTCCACACAACAACATTAGAATATGCATTCTTCTCAGCTTCACATGGGACATTCTATAAAATAGCCATATGCTAGCCTGTAGAACATGCTTAAGTAAGTGAAAAAGAATCGAAATAATCCCATGCATATTGCCTGATCATAGTGTCATTAAACTGGAAATTAATGACAAAAGAATCTGCAAAGACTCCATAAACACATGGAAATTAAATAATACACTCCTAAACAATTAATGGGTAACAGAGAAAATTGAAGAAGTAATTAAACAATATCTACAAGCAAATGAAAATACAAATACAACTTACCAGAACCTATGGGATGCATAGAAAGCAGTCTTCAGAGAGAAATTTATTGCAGAGAATTCCCATATCAATAAAACAGAAGGAACACAAATAAACAACCTGATGCCACACCGTCAAACATCTAGAAAAAGAAGATCAAGTCAAGCCCAAAGCCAAAAGAAGGTAGGAAAATATAAAGACCAGAGCAGAAATTAATGCAACAGAGACTAAGAAAACAATATAGATAATTAACTAATCAAAGAGTTGGTTCTGTGAAAGAATATATAAAATTGATAAGCCCCTAGCCAACTTTATTTAAAAAGGAAAGAAAAAACTCAAATTCATGTAGTAAGGAATAAAAGTGGCAAAATCACTACAGACCTTGTGGGGAAATACGGATTATCAAACTTTCTTTGAAAATCTTTATTCTTATAGATTTGAAACCATAGAAGAAAAGGACAGATGCCTAGAGTCATATGAATTCCAAAGTTGGATCAAGAAGATGTAAAATTGCTCAATAACCCAATTTAAATTAATGAAATTGAAAATAATTAGAAACTTACCAACAAAAAATGCCCAAGTCCTGATGGATTCATTGCTGAATTCTACAAGAAATTAAGGAAGACCTAATGCCAACACTCCTCAAACTCTTCAATGAAATTGAAAGGCAAGCAGTTCTCCCTAATGCAATCCTGGAAGCAAGTATCACCCAAATGCTAAGATGAGAAAGAGACTCAACCAAAAAAGAGAAATACAGCCTAATGTTCTTAATGAACATAGATGCAAAAATTCTCAATAAAATACTGGCAAGCAGAAAGCAGCAAGTCATTAAGAAGATCATACACCACGACCAAGTAGGATTCACCCCAGGAATGCAGGGATGGTTTAACATATGTAAATCAATAAATGTAATACCCACCATATCTGTAGAGCCAAAGATAAGAATCACATAATCATTTCAATAAATGCAGAAAAAGCTTTTGACAAAAACCAACAATAATTCATGATAAGAACCCTACAGAAAATCAAAATAGATCCTCTTTACCTCAATCTGATAAAAGCCATCTATGACAAACCAACAGCTAGCATCACAGTAAATGGTAAAAAACTGAAAGCTTTTACTTTAAAATCAGGAACAAGGCAAGGATGTCCATTATCACCATTCCTATTCAATATAGTGTTAGAAATAATAGACAGAGCAATCAGACAGGAGAGAGAAGGTAAAGGAATAAGTTTAGGAAAGAAGTTAAATTATTATTTGCAGATGACATGATACTGTACATAGAAGACCCCCAAATCTGCATTGAAAGACATATAGATGTAATAACCAAATTCAGTAATATAGCTGGATACACTATCAACACTCTAAAATCAATTGCATTCCTGTACACAAACAACAAACTCACTGAGAGAGAAATAAAGGAAACCACACCCTTCATAGTAGCATCGAAAAAAATGAAATACTTAGGATCTAGCAATGGAAGTAAAAGATCTTTTCAGTGAAAATTACGGCACTCTGAAAAAAGAAATCAAAGAGGATCTCAGAAAATGGAAAGTGATTCCTTGTTCATGGATAGGAAGAACAAACATTGTGAAAATGTTCATTCTCCAAAAATTGTTATGTGGATTGAATGCAATTCCAATCAAAATACTATTAGCATACCTCTCAGATATAGTGAAATCATTCCTAAAATTCATTTCAAACCAGAAGAGTTCTATAATAGCCAAAGCAGTTTTGGGCAACAATAGCAAGACAGATGGCATCACAATTCCTGACTTGAAATTATACTAACAAAGCTACTGTGATAAACTGAGCCTGGTACTGGAATATAAACAGACCTGAAGTCCAATGGAATAGTTTAGAAGGTACAGCCACAATGACAAACGTACTCATCCATCTCATCTTTGACAAAGGAGCCAATATGTTCACTGGAATTAAGATAGCTCTTTAATAAGTAGTGCTGGAAGCAGTGGCTTTCCATGTGCTGAAAACTAAAACTAGACCCACGTCTATTACCATGCAGTAATCTAAAGTCAAAATGGATCAAATATCGAAATATTAAAACACAAACACTAACTCTGCTGCAAGACAAATAGGTAGAGACAGAAGGGTACGCAGGGAGTTCATGAAAATAATCAAGTGTATGGGAAATATATCCCAGAATAAACAAACAGGATCTCATCTTATTAAAAAGTTTTTTCATGTCAAAAGTAACCTCCAACATAGCGACAAGAAAACCCATAATTTGGGACAATGTCTTAGCCAACTGTCCCTCAGACAAAAGATTTCTGTATCAAATATATAAAGAGTTGAAAATAATCAGACCCCCAAAATTCAAGGACCCAATCCAATAAAGGGCATCTGAAATGAATACAGAATTCTCAGATGAGGAATTACAAATAAATATATGAAAAAATGTTTAGTATCATTGGTGAGTAAAGAAATGTAAGTTAAAACAACACTGAGATTCCATCTCACTCAAAAAGACTGGCCAAGATCAAGAAACCAACCAATAACAAGTACTGGAGTGGCTGTGGATAAAAAAGGAACTATTTTCTATTGTTGGTGGGAGTTGTAGGCTGGTGCATCCACTGTGGAAATCAGTGTGAAGGTTCCTCAAAACTCTAGGATTACAGTTTCCTTGAGACCCAGCTCTCCCACTTCTGGGGATATTCCCAGAAGAACTGAAAACATCATACTACAATGATATATGTGCACCCATGTTTATAGCAGCACAATTTGTAATAGCACAATCTTGGAAACAACCCAAATGCCCTTCAAATGAGGAATGGATAAAAAAGATATGATATTTTTATACAATGGAGTACTACTCAGCTATAAAAGATTGCATCAAGGCTTTTATTGGTAAATGGGTGCAAGTTGACACAATACACATAAATGAAATAACTGAAACCCACATGTGTAAATATCATATTGTCTCCCTAATGCAAGAAACTGAAAGAGAAATTAAGATCCAAAATCTACAGTACATATTGTGTAAGAGTAAGAAACTGCTCACAGATAAAAAGTAACTGTTATAGGGGAAAGGAGGAAAGAAAGGAAAAAGATATAAATTTGTGTATATATATATATATATATATATATATATATATACACACACACACACACATATAAGACAGCTAAGATGACTATACTATTAATTCCATTAGTTCTTAGAAAAGAACATTTAATACTCATATGATTAGATTGATTTTGCATGTCAATATCCAGTAATCTAAGCAACTGTTTTAAAGATAACAATAGGCAATGTAACAGCTATAGTGAAATTCCGATACTTTATTTTGAAAGCCTATCTTGTTATTGTTTTGGGTTTGTTGTTTTTGTTGTCTGTCTCTTTTGCTTTTTGTTTTTCTTTTCCTTGTATTTTTCTCTTAAATAATTCATCTATTTATCAAGTAATATTAAAATGTTGATGAGATACAGTATGCTTTTTTGGCCGACAAAGGAAATCTAGTGTATATTTTATATTTATAGCGTATGTCAAGTTGCACTAGCCATATTTATTTATTCAACAGCCACGTGTGTCTAAGGGCTATCGTATTGGATAATGTAGTTTTAATGGAACACATCTTTGTGTCTCTCCTTATTAAGTAGTCTTGAAAAAAAATAACAGAATTTAATCAATCAACCAGATCTTCACTATCCAGCATAGAAATCACTGGAAACATTTGGGTCTTTAAAATTAAATTATCTAAAAGCAAGGTCGTTCAGTTGTAGCCATTTTTGAAGTGCTTAATAGTCACATATGACTAGTGGCTACTCTATTTGACAATACAGATTTTCAAGAGACATGATGTCTCTTTACTTCTAATGCTGAAAATTAGAAAATAATTTCTAAACCATAGGAAATTTGTATCAACTTTGATAAAACATTTCTCCTCTTTATGTCATTCCCAAATCCTCTATCACTCAGTAAATTTGTACTCTTCTCCTCAAGAAAACTTACCAAGGCTTGCTGGCAAAATACAAAATTGTCTAACATAAACCTGAACAATTTATCTTTACAGATGAGCCTTCTTTCTCTCATTAATTGCATTTTTTTTGTTTCATAATGGAGTATAGTATATTTGGAATATATTGGCATACTAGAAAAGAATGATAGGGACTGGATTTCTAAAAATGCTAATATGTTCTCTAAATCTTTACGATCTTAGCCAGCACTGTGACAATTGCTGAAAGTACAGTTTAAAGTTAAAAAGGAAGACAAATACAAGCACATAACAGTGGACCGTGCCCCTACACACACACACACACACACACACACACACACACTTCTACATTTCAAGCATTTTTTTTCCTTGTTAAGACTCTGGGCTGTCTTCTAAATTGTTATTTGCAAGTCAATGTCATGGCTTGCTCAGTGCTAAGGGAATTACATAGTCACCAACAATTAGTCTTTTAAAAGGTCTGCTGCTTGGAAATTTGCTACTAAACTCACTGTAGCCTCAGCACATAGTGTAAATTTTTAATGATTGTAACTTTTCTAAATTCAGCCTTTAATAAATCTTACAGTGCTTTCAAACTTTTAAATCAAACATAACCCAATTAAGTTGATATTTGATTAAACTGCATTGCCACTTCATTGAAGTGTTTAAATAAATCAAGTTAAATATGCTTTTACTACAGTATATAAAGTTATGTCTATATAGTTGAAATGTCAATACTCACACATAGCTCTTGAAAATTATAAGTAATCCCTGGACTCCGAACAAGGAATCCAGTATTAATTTGGAGGAAACCATTGATTTCTTTTTATTGGCCTATGGGAGTACTTTTTCCTCAAATTCTGTAAGATCAAATTTAAAAGCTAGTAAAACAGAGCTGACCCTTGACCCACTGCCGGTGGACCTCTAGTCAGCCTGGCCCTAAAGTGTACTATGTCAGGTTCTTTCAGTTTTGCTGCAATGAAGAAAGTGGTTCAGTAGCTCCAGCTAAAGGTGAGGCTCCACTGCATAAAGTTTTCCCAGGCAGCTACAGACTTAAAAGTGTTCTTGCTGCAAAATGCTCAGCATGATAGTCTGCTGACTGGAGTATCCTCAAGTACAAATCCCTTCAGACTACAGAAAGTCTATTCATTTTGTAGTCAAATGAAATTTGGGGAATTTCCCAGGCCATTTTTAACCAAACAATGACTATCCAGAAAAAGAAAATTGATGTCTGTGCAGAAACTTCTCCTTACTTAACAAGTGCCATAACACACAAACTTCTACTTTTGTCAGCCCTTAACATTTAACTCTCTGAATTTCCATAAATTTCTATTTCACAAGTGTATTTTTTACATACACTGGTGCCAACCACAAGATACTTAGTATAAAAAATAGTAAAGCAACTATTTGTTGAATTCTAGAACTTCTATCAGAGTTGCTCTACTAATAATTGTGATTAATGGTCTTCTTTTCCCAAAATGCAATGCCAGTTGATTCTTTAAAGAACAGCTATAAGGAATCTTTTATTCTAATAGGATTCCATTGTTAGTAAAACTTTAGTTGCTTTTCTTTCCCAGCCTACCATAAAGTACTGGTTGAGTATCCCTTATCTAAAAGGCTAGGGAGCAGAAGTGGTCCAGATTTTGTAGTTTCTTAAAAATTTTATTTTATAATATATGCTTAAAATTTATAGGTTAAGTAACCCTAATCAAAAAAGAAAATATCTGAAATCCAAAGTGCTTCAAAATGCAAACCATTCTTCAGGTTTCAGGTTTTTGGTTAGGGATGCATATCCTAAATTTGTGTTATTTGCCCAATTACAGATTTTCTACAGCAGATAGTTTTTTCAAAAGTCAACTAGCATTCACTGGTAGAAAACAACCCTATGCATTTCTGCCTATAATTACAGTTTTATAAATTTCAATATCTAAGGGTAAACATATTTTTAGAAGGACTTAGTGCTTTCCATTTTGCATTTCTATTACTGTTCAAAATTTTGATGCTCTGAATGATACTACATTTTCCATAAGATTCAGAATTCTGTATTTCACTGGTATTCCTGATTCCTATAGCCTTACGCAGCCTATTTGAATTTTGACTGGTCCCTAGAATCCTGTAAGTCACAAAGTGCACTAAAATTCTTGAGCATCTCTTCACACTGCATTCCTGACTTTGAAAAGTTAAGCCAAAACAAACCTGCCTTGGACCTCTTGTTCACTAGAAAAGTATATTTATGTTGTCTAAATTAGAAAAATCTATGATTAGATAGAATTATGCTTTGCTGCAAGTGACAGAAAATCTTAAAAGTGTCTTAAACAAGATACATTGTTCTTGTCATGCATGTAATTGCAGAGGTATGTAGTGGAGGTGGTATGGCCTAGGTCCTTTGATCTTGCAGCTCTTCTATCCTGGCCTCTATGCTTAGCCATGCCTTATAATCAAAGAGGCCTTGCTCTAGCCATCATGTCTGCATTACAGCTAGCAAGGAGCAGAAAATACAAGGACAAACTCTTCTCTTTAAGTGCATTCTTAATATATATACTCAGTACATATACCATTGTGATTAATGGTCTTTTTTTGCCAAAATGCAAAGCCAGTTGATTGTTTAAAGAACAGCTATAAAGAATGGTCAATATATATACATTGGTCAGGACTTAGTCCCATTGGTCACAATTAGTTGTGAGAAGATATGGAACATTAATTTTTATGCCGGGTTGACATGTGCTCAGCTAAAATTTTGGCATTCTGATACTTTAGAACAAAATGAGTTTTGGGAGAATACTAGATGTATATGCAGTACTTCTCTCTGGAATGAAGCTCTTGATCCTCAAAAGACCAATCATAGGCCTGACAGCTGCTGCTAAAAAAAAAAAAAGTAACAGAAGCACCTAAATTTCCAGTGGAGTTTCCTAAAAGAATGACTTGAAAAACTTTTTCCTGTCTTGGTACATATTTTCAACTCCTTTCACTATAGGATACTGATGCTCCTATACTTGTAGATCTTAAATTGATTGTTTGCATTTCAGTTGTTTCTTCTCAAAGCCTTCCATACTTCCATGATAAGAAGTTTGCAAATGTCCATCCTCGCGCAACATGTAACTGAGAGACAATGGAGTTGAAGAATTTTCTGAAACTCCTAAAACTTTCAATCTTTTACACCTTTTGCCTCTTTCTCAGTTCCTACAAACTGAAGCACTTCTAATGACGTTAAAACTATTTGGACAACCTAAAATTAATTAAAGATTTAGAGTTGATTATGCAGTAGCACCATCCATGGTGTTTTGAGTGCTTACTGTGTCTTACTTACATCACATTATTAAATTGTCAGAAGAACCCTCTACAATATGTCTACAAATGAGGAAAGTGAAGTTCATATAGGTCACATAACTTGTCTAAATCTATGTAGCTAGTGAGTAGTGGAAGACAGAATTCATTCATACCTAAGAAAATTGAATCTGGATAGCCCTGTCCTCCCCTCCATGCCCTTTCCCCTTCCTGTTTGGTTGACATTAATTTATATGAAAAATCTGGATGTGTGCTACGCAACATGGTAATTAGTAGTCTTATATTGCTATTGATAAAAAAATCTAATTTCTTCAGTCATAGAACAACGTATCATGCCTTCATTGGAGACACATGGATAGTGACTACCCACTCAAGAGCACAGATTTAGAATATTCATATCATCATAAAGTTCCTCATGGAGAATTTTAGTGTAGATAACTCTGGCCCTAACCTGGAATTCTTTTTGGCCTTTGTTGCCTGACTGCAGATAGGGCCAAAGGGAAACAGGAACAACTCTTAAAATATTGTCTGCATATATCATATTGCCTCATAAACCATGTAATTTTAAATAAAAATCTGAGGGAAAATGTGACTGTCCCTTGAATATTGTCACTAATGCATTATGATGTCTTTATTATAACTGTTCAATATTGCATAAAAGTGAATACTCCATTGATAAAATCATGTCAGAGTTATGATATCAATTTCTAGTTATTTGATTTAGTCCATTTAGGCTGCTATAATAGAAACATCATAGTCTAGGTAGCTTCTAAGCACAGAAATTTCTCGTAAGTATAGTGGAAGTGCAAGAGAAAAATAGTGATATATTTGATATCTGATAAGGGACTGTTTCTGCTGTGTGGACAGTCAACACTTTACTGTATTCTCACATAGTGTAAGAGGTAAGGAAGCTCTTAAGGGACTTTTTTTGCTAGTCCCATTTATGAGGGCTCTAGCCTCATGATCTAATTACTTTCCTGTAGCCCTACCTCCAAACACCTTCCCAGTTAGAGTAGCTGTAAACATATGAATTTGTGAGTGCACAAAAAAATCAATTCATGACAATAGTTAATATCTGATAAAATACAATTCATTTATATAACATTTAGAGAATCTGTCCATGCTTTTTCAACATTACAAAGGTGAAATATTTCCTATTTTATTCATTATTTCACTGTGAATGCTTTGGCAATGATAATATAATAATGAAGAACAAAACATGCATTTCTTTGTGTAGGATCAAAACATAGAAACTTGTAATTTTATCTTGTTGGCTATTTTATCAGTTAATATTTACATTAAAGATTAAAAGGTGAATACTTAAAAAAGAAACTAGAATTATTTATGGATTTCATATATGGTCAGATATAAAATCCTATGTTTTAAAATTACCAACTTCAAAATTTTTGTGCAAAAAACATTCAGTCACACTCTAGCTTTTACTGAAAAAAATCTAGCAGAATTGTGTATTTGAAAATTGCTATATTAAGAAAGTACTATGGTAGCAGGCTAGGAAAAGAGCAACCAAAATGAGTTAATATACTTCTTTCAATTAAGCCCACTTTTGTCAAAGGTGAAAGGAGATTTTCCTATAAAAAAGCCATGTTGTCACATGATTTGAATATCTACTCTTCGTATATTTAAGAAAATATATTCAGAAGATAAAACATCACAGCTATGTTAATTTTGAAATTAAAAATGACATACAAAACAGATAAGTAGAATTCCTACATATAAATCTGAATTTAAAAGTTCCAAATAAAAATAATAAATGTCATATTTAAAAAAACATGTATACTTATTTCCATATACTGGAATTCTCAGGATTAATATGTGTTCTGGAAAAAGAACGGATTTGCATTTCAAAGAACATTAACCATGGAGTCTAGCAGACAGATGATCATTCAAATTTTTCGTTTCAATGCACTTCTAAGATAAAAGATAACTCCTTTCAGTTTTCAACATAGTAAATTGCATTTTCTATGTTGAAGTACTGTGGAAAATCTTAAGATGCACTTTAATAATATTTACATCTCCAGACTGGTTAATAGCAACAGCGATGAAATATTACTCTGCCATAAAGGAGAATGCAATTATGTCACTTGCAGGAAAATGGATGGAACTGAAAATAGGTCAGACTAAGTCAAATATTGTATGTTTTGTCTCACATGTGCAATTGACAATAATAGAAAATAGATGGCAGGAAAGTAAAAGGAAGACTCTTAGACAAAAGGAAGGATATCGGGGCAGAGGAAGAAAGAAAGTGAGTAATAAAGGGTGAAATCATCAAAATACGTTATTTGTATGTGTGAGTATATGAGACAAAACTCATAATTCTGTATAACTAATATACACTAATAAAATAATAATTAACATTAAAAGCAAAACATAAATAATAGCAAAACAATAAATCATTCTAATAGCTATAATAATTACAATTTGTCTTCCATGAAATCAAGAAATTTTGAGTTAAAGGAGATAATTAACTTCATCTCGAACATCGGGAGAGAGCAGAGAACTAGATAACTACAGATAACTTATTGTCAATGTGTGAGGTAGATCAAACCATGAACTCTAATAGTGGAAATTGACATCCGACTCAGCTCTGACAACTGTAGCATTTTGTCCAAGTCGTTCACCTAAGTCACTCTCTCTTCCCCTGGATCTGGTTCCTCTGTAGAGAGAAGTTAAACACTTTCCATGTCTAAGATCTTTTTACAATTTCTTATTTTTGCCCAAAAGTAAGGTGCAAGTTAGCATTTTAGTAGACTCTACTTCACCAAAATGCTAAAACACATTTTTAAAATTATTCTTAATTTAATTTGGGGGGAGAGGTGCTAAAACTCAAGCAAGTTAATGTCAATTCATTTGAATGATGACATCCAGGAAGTTCTTTTAAATTAAGCCACAGTTTGAAGCATTCCCATTTTCTTTGTTACTCTGAAAAGTGAATGTTGATGTGCACCATTGTGACAATCACTCCTAAATGATCATTAGTGCCCAGTAAAATTGTAATTCTGTGGAGTAGTCTGTGCTCATTTGAGCGAAATTTTACATTGAACATTGAAAAATTATTTTAAATGAAGGTTGAAATCCAGAATTCTTTCTGCCCAACTTCTGGTTAGACAATTCAATTACCTATAATTTCCTATTCCCTAAGAATAACAGTTTGTTAAAGTTTTATTGTACATTCTGAAAGCTACCTAGTAAGTAAGTTTATTAATTGGAGCAAGAAAATGTTTGGTCAAGCTAGATGTCTGCATTGATATAATTACTTGGATTTTATTGCTCTATTTAATAAGACACAAAATTACATGAACAATGACATATATATGCTTGGCTAAGGAAAAGACATCGTACAGAGTGAGAATGGGGATGTTCAGGCTTTAACAGTAGTTGAAATTGCTAAATAGGACAAAAATTAAAGTTACTAGCTAAACAGGTAAATGATCTTTTGGCCGCCTTACTTATTTCTTTAAAAAGTTATTAATTAGTCAATTCTCTTTTCTGGTCTTACTTCCTTAGTTGAGCAGTAGCTACCTCTATCTATCAGACTTCCCTTATAGTCAAGGTATTAGCAGCATCTCTATTGTAGGGAAAGAACCAAAGCTGTTCATCATTGTATCTCTAGGACAGACCACAGTGTCCAGAACATAGTAAATGGTTCAGAAATGAGTTATGGACTAAACAATGGATTGCCTTTTGTAGATTATTTTAAATTATGGAGCATAATTTAGTTACTGTTTCAGGTCCAGTTTTATTGCTATCTTGAGTACCTCAAATTTTAGTCAAGATGGAGCAACACATCCTCTATGTTTGGATATCTCCCTGTTCCTTCCCTTGCCTCGCTGTCAATAAGAGAAAGTTGGCCAAATACTGATAACAAATATTTTTCATGGTAAGACATGTAAATAGAGACTAAAATTTGTTGAATGAATGTATCAGAAAAAAAGATAGCTTATAAAAGTAGAAGCATTTTGCAGATTTTTCCTTTCCTCCATAAAAATGGATAATTTAAAATTAATTTAGATGACACTGACCAAGTTGAGATTGTGTACACAGAGAAGGAAAGAGTTGCCACACTAATTAATTGGTTTTGTCTTAAGCATGAACATAATTCCATACCAAGTATGAGAGATGCATGACAGTTTCCATGACAGAGGTCAAGTATTTTACTAAAGATCATCCCACAAACAGTTTTCACCTAATCAAAGCTTTAAAATAATTACATTTTTAACATTAGTAGGATCAAGTCCATCTTTTTCTTATAGTGGCATCATGACAGCTGAGAGCAAAGATATTTGAAAACCGTTGGCAGAAAATTATGAACAGCTGTGTTCTTCAGAGGTAAAAGCCTTTTGCATGCTAGAGACATGCTTCATGGCAGTTAGTTGGCTGACCAAAATTTGAGGTCCTGAAGGTGCTCTCTGTTTTGAAAAAGCTTACTTTTTGTTTCATCAGGGCGTAAAGGAGAAGACACTAGTTTAACACAGCTACAGTGCTGACCAATCATCCTGTGATTGGCAATAACTGATCCTTGATTCCATCAGCAGTATACAAGGCAGGATGATATGTCAACAGAATTCCATGCAGGTCTTTATAGATTTTATATTTCTATCATTGATCAACATGTCAAATCATCTAATCAAGGGGCTGGCTTTGTTTACATTCATTATATACTAACCAAGTCCAATGTAATTTTCAGATTTACAGGAGAATTTTCAATTCTTTTATGGAAAGTGTTGAACAATGTTCTGTTTTCTTCTTTCCAACAACGTCTGGGAACCATCTGGTGTGAACAGTTACTAAGTAGATGTAAACTTTCCCCATCAGTCATCTGTCAGCCAGTTGCCTTTGACTCAACAGGAAAGCAAAACTTTTAACTTTAGGCTACAAGTACTGGCATTGTAAGAGAATAAAGCATTTTAAAATTATTTGCATAAAACTATACATTTTGTGCTATATGTTTTTAGAAACAAATTTTTGAAGATAAAGCAGGCAAATAGACACTTGAATATACAAATTACATCTAATTGAAAAATTAAGCAAAACTAAACTTTGCCGGCCATAGAGTATCTGGCCTCTAAAGACTATCAGTTCAATTTTAAGTAACTAGAAATGTCGACCATGTGGGAACCATTTGAAGGTTTGTATGACATACGTGGAAAAATACCCTTGGGTTTTAATTTGATGTATGGTAAAGCTAGTCTGATGAGGTTTGCTGAAAACTGGTAGTAACATGAAATGTCTCCTGGGTGGGATAAGACCTGATCTCATGCTTTATATGGCTATTTTTATTAATTCATTTCTCTCAGATGCCTATAAAAGATTTTATTAATGTCTCATCCTAAAGAGCACTAGCTCATCATTCTGGCTAGACATACCCATTTCCTCCCACTAGAATAAGAAGTGAACACAGTATGGAGGAGCAGAGAGACAGGGGAAAAACTATTTTGAGAAAAATCAAAGTATGGGAATATGGCCTTAGGAGAGTAACCAACTGACAGTCTTGAATAAGAGCTGGAATTCATGAGTATGAGCTTCACTGAAAAATTATAAGATAGTCTTAGTGTTTCTATAACTAAAAGTTAAAACTTTTGTTTAAATTCAGGCAGTGTGCTTGTATTGTTATTGCTTTTATTTTGTGCTGGGAATCAAACTCAGGACCTTGTGCTTGCTAGGCAAGTGCTTGTGTCCCTGAACTATATCCCTAGCTGTATTGTTAGTGCTGCTAAAAGAATGGTTTGTAACTGCATGTTACAAGCCATTGTTATGTTAGTTTAAAACTTTTGTGATTAAGAATTACTACATCAAGATAAGGAGTTGTACTAAATACGTTAACCAATATTAGATGCTGTTGGGAGGTAGTATCATTTAGGCGTATCTCTGTGTTTGTGACTCTTCTTTTTTTCGCTGATTCTCCACTTCCCAACTTTAGAGGAGAGTACTCTGAGATTATTTTAAAGTCAGTCTTGAGTTTATACTGGGGGTAAAAGGAAGATTTAAATTAGCTGACTACTGCAAGTGGTGGGAAAGACAGGGAGTACAGGTAGAAGAGAGACGTGAAAACTTTAAACAGAAAGCAGTTTAAACTCGCTGGCAGAAAAACTTGAAAGACTTTCTATTATTTTGCAACATAAATGCCAACCATTTATTTTCTGTTCTTGCGCTCAAAATCTACTCTTTTTTTCTCCCTAGTACTTCAGCGAGAGAGTTTACTTTGTGCTGGATCCACAACATCTCTCTCTTTACCAGTTGCCCTATCCAATTGCTTGCCTCAACCACCACTGCCTATGAATTTTAACTGTTTTGCATCCTAAAATATACTTTATATCCTGAAAAACAGTTCCCTGAAGTAAAAATCGCTAGGACTGACTGTGACACCAACTAATGTGGTGTCAAATGTGTCCTAGGAGCAGCTGCTGACATTTTGGCTGAGTGATATGATGGTTGTGAGGGACAACAAAGTGAATTTTGTCATTTGTAAATGTCTAGACTAACCAGCTTCATGACAATGTGCTTTTGATGGGTCTCTCAGTAGTGTGAAACTCAACAAGGACCATGTGATTTTAATAAATATTAATTTGGCTTGTGAGAGGAGTTTTAGAACATTCAATAAATCTACATTTCAAATAATGATTTGATGGTAAATAGCCTTTCCTTTATTACTGTGCCCCCCTCTGTCTCCTAACATCTGTTTTTAACTAACTTTGATTAAAAATATTTTTGAAGAAAGAAGGCAAATTTGGGCAGGATATAAAACTAGCACCAGGAATATTACAGTGAATTTTGCTTTGAAGCTAAAGCAGGAGAGGCAATCAAATTCTAAATGATATGCCAAATCTCTTTCTTCCTAGACTCTTCACTGACTTATGAAAGTTAACTTCCTATCCGTTTAAATGTAGTCTACATGTGCTGTAATGAGGATGCTCTAAGAGATTTGCCCCGGGGAGAACCCGGGTGAATGAGTTGGTGCTAGTGTACAGAAATGTCGTAACTGTTTAATAAATTCACATTTCAACACTCAAATGAATATTAAAAACTACCTTATCTTGTCACCAGTGTCTAGACCAATGGTTCTTAATTAGAGTATCTAGTACTAAACTTTAAAATACAGGCTAAATATAATATACACAGAGGTTTGTGTATATATCCTTTCGATCTCTTTTCAAACTCCTCTAGAGGTTTGGATTCAGTGACTCTTAAGTAAGGACTAAGTACATTGTTAAATGTTCCATAATACATTGTGATATACCATAAAAATTGAAAAAGCCCTCACAGGCAGTTAAGTTTGGTCTAAAATTTGATGTCATGTAGATGGCTTGTTATATAACAGATTTACTTATCAAGTACTATTAGTTGGGCACTGTTACAAGTGCTTTACAATATTAACTCACTTAATCTTCATACTAACACTATAAGGTAGGTACTATTATCAGCTCTTCCATTTTGAATAACAAGAGACAGATACGTAGCTTTTGCAAGATCACACAAATTCTTGTATGTTAAGTAGAAAGTTTTAAAACTGATATACTAAAGAAATGCATTGACTTTTCTTAAGTTAATTATATGATAAAGTATTATAAACATTGTGACATAAGTACATATGATGATAACTTTTGTCAGTAATCAGATTAATAAAAGATATATTGGTTTGCATTATGAATACCAAGGGTAACATGAATCAATTTGCTTTCTAATTTTCCTAAAACAAGTTGAATAGCTGAAGAATATGCTCCCCAGTAAAGCTTTACTCTGGGGAAAGGGAAAGTAGTGATTATACAAATCAAACATTGTAACAGATATGTTTATTACTATCTTTAAAATGACTGTGGACTTTTTTTCCTTTCCTTTTTACAAATGAAAACAACCCTAATCTTGACTGTAAAATGAATTTCAACAATACCAATGATAGGATCTCTTGCTAACAAATCTAGCAAACAGAACTTCAGAAACTAGTTCATAAATTCAATCTCCTGTGTTTGTCAATACATACTACTATTCTAACTTTTTAAAAGTCTTTCTTAGTCAAGTTCAGTTAAGAAGTGATCTAGATACAAAAGGACTAAGGAGCTAGTCTTAGGTCTAAGACTAGCATGCTCTGTTTTTTATCCTTTTTCAAAGCCTTGGTTTTTCCATCTATAAATGGTTGGTTGTGCTATAAATGATATTTCAAAGGTCTTTACCAGTGTGAGCATTCTATGATTTTTTTAAGGAATTGTTATGATGAGAAGCCCATAGCTTCTATTTCTTCTAAGTACTAATTTATTCTTGCCTAAATCCCGGAATCTATGAGTGACTACTGATTAGAAGTAATTCTGCAACCTACAGGAGACTTCTGAATTCTGTTACCTAGCAGAAATGAGTCTGTGGATTTTCATTAGGTATTGTCAGGTATTATCATGCTCAGTGATAGATTACACAAAAGTCATTTTATGTTGGCATTCAATTATACCAGAGTACTAAAAGGACAGCATATGTTACTCTTTCAATTCTTGAGAAATAGGGATGTTACAAAACATGTAGGGTGATACAATGTAAGAAATTGTTTCTCGGCATTCTAATGCTTTCATGTTTCACCTGCTCAAGCTGTATCTGAGTTTACTATCAGTGAAAATTTCTTTTAAAACTTGGCAAGTCAGAAGAAAAGCTTTCTGGAAGACTTTAGTGTGGCAATTAAAGATGAGCCTTTGCACTTTTAGCCAAGCTGTTCTCTACCTATTCCTCCAAATGACACAAGATAAGGAAAGCTTCTTTCTAAGGGTAATGGCCTAAGAAATAGCTAGGATGGAAGAGGTGGTTTGCAAGTGGGGTGTGTGGGGAAAAGACCATCATTTAATTATCCTGAAATTTTAACAGCTGTATTGCCATCTAAGGACAAAAAGGACAGCATGGCATGAATAGAGTAAGAGATACCCCACCTACACAAAAATTATCACTTTTTACCCAATAAAGTTCACTTTATAATTAATTTTAAAGTGATGGAATGAATCAGATTTGATATATTTAAACTACCCTATTTGCAAACATTCATTTGGATTTGGTTGTGTACATCATTTCTGACGATATTATTCCTCTCTACTGACATGGAAAGATATTTGTCATGTTATTAAAAGAGACAAGTTACAGAGCACAATTTTAGTTTGAATTTATGAAAAGAAAATATTTAGTGTATTTTAGACAAATGAGAGCACTATGCTATACAGGATATGGCTTGAGAATTCTAGGAGATGTTCTGTTGTATGTTCCTTATTATGTGATTTTTATACAACAAATATATAGAATTGGACATAGTGCCACACACCTGTAATTCAAGAACACTGGAAGCTGAGGTAGGAGGATCACTAGAAGTTAAAGGCCAGCCTGAACTGTATACCAAGCCCCTGTACCAGAAAAGAAAATATAATGTTAAAAAGATATATTAGCTTTTTATCAGATCAAAACAAAATAAAGACATTACCGTATAAAAAAAGAAATGGAAAAGACTTCAGAGCTTTGGGGAAATATTTTTTTTCTTCTAACAAGAGTTAAATTCCTAAAGATTTTTCATTATCAACTTTGCTTCTTAATCCAAATGTTAAACAATATCCTTATTAGAATTGATTTTCTGTTTCTTACTTTACTTCATCAACGTTTTTGAGAGGAGTCATTCTCTTTAAGGTATAAAAAAGTCAAGAAGGCTAGCCCAGGTCCTCTCTTCTTTCTCTGAATGAGAAAGGACTCTGCCTATTTTGTTTGGCTGTGAAAAAAGTGGTTTATGATTTTCTTCATGTGATTGTTATTTGATATTTCAAGAGCTGCTCTAAATTTGGACTGAGAATCTGTCCTTCTGGACAAGGTGAGGATAGAGAGGATGTTCTTTTGATTGGAGAATAGTATCTCACTGAGGCCCATTGTCACTGAGGCACAAATAAAATCACTCTTCCACTGATGGCCATGAGAGAGAGGTTTTGTAATCAGTACTCTATTATGCAATAGTTTTTTTAAAACTGTTTTCATATATTGAGGAAACCAGAGTCCTTAATTGAATACTTGTCCTCAGGAATGGAACCTGTAATATTCTTTCAGGCTTTTCTAGTTTACTTAGGAAAGTCTTCCTTAACTTTAGATACTAAAGCAGTCTACATTTCTTTTCAAAGAATGTTTGAAGCTTACTATTTAAAAGGTTACTTTATTTTCTTAAATTTCTAAAATAATAGTAAATATATTTAACTTATCAACAATATGAAAGTATTCAGTACAAAAGAGGAAAGCAGCCCTTTGTGTGCTCCCCCATCCTCACTGGTCCTGTGTGCATCTCTCCGGTATTCTTTGTATACATACACATGTGTATATATATTTAAGTGAAGTTTCTTTGTGTCCAGAATTATTTTCTGTTGAAAAATGTTATACATCTGTGTCATTCAATATGATAGCTATTAGCTTCATGGGGCTGTTGAGCACTTGAAATGTGATTATGTGATTAAAGAATTGAATTTTTAATTTCATATAATTTGAATTGATTTAAATAGGAAAGGAAGAAATAGAATTGTCTCTGTGTAGACAATATAATGTTAGATATAGAAAAATCCTACAGATTCTAAGTTTTAAAAAAAATTAAAATCCAGGATACAAAATTAACACACAAAAATGAGCATCATTTTTACATATTAACAATAAACTATTCAAAAAAGATGTCAAGGTAACAATTCTAGTTACAATACCATTAAAATGCTTAGAAATTAATAACTCAAAAGATCTGTACACTACAGACTATCAAACATAATTAAGGACAGACAGTTACTAGTGTTCTTAAACAGGAAAACATTATCGTTACAATATCCATCCTACATAAAGCAATCTACATGGTAAAAAGATACTTTCTTTCAAAGTTCCAATGACATTTTACACAGTTATAAAACAAAATTCTAAATGTCATATGCAACAGAACCCCTCCAAATCATCAAAACAATCTTGATCATAAAAACAAACAAAAACAAAACAAAACAAAACCTGTAAGTATCATACTACTCAACTTCAAAATAAATGACAAAGCTATGGCAATTAAAACAGCATGGTGCTAGCCTAAATATGCACATAGATTTTTAAAAAAGACATAGAAAGTCTCAAAATATTTCAGTTCATTTATGGTCAGGTAACTTTGACAAAGGCCCAAGTACAGACAATAAGGAAAGAACAACCTGTTCAAAAAATGTTGCTAGAAAAAATAGAAAAGTAAAATCATTCAACATATATAAATCAACACAAAACAGATCATAGACTCAAGTATAAGACTTTAAACTATAAAATTTCTAGAACTTAGAGAAATTATTTTTGACATTAGTCTGGGCATATCTTTTTTGGGTATGATCTCAAAAGTGCAGACAACAAAAGCTAAATGGATATGTGGTATTGCAACAGACTAAAAAGCTTCTACACAGCAAAGGAAATAGTAAAGTGCCAGCTTATGACTAAGAGAAAATCTTTAGAAACCATATATCTGATAAAAGACATAAATATTTGAGGAACTCAACAATAACAACAATAAAGACTAAATAACCTTATTTAAAATGGCCATGGTTCTTGAATAGATAGAACTGACCAAAAAATACATTAAACATGATCAAAATCACTGATCATTAGAAAAATATACCATAGAGTCATGATGATATATCACCTTACACCTGTTAAATGGCTATAATTATAAATATAAAGATGGCAAGTGCTGGTGAAGATGTAGAGAAAAGGGGACCCTGGCACACTGATTGGTGGGAATATAAATTATAGTGATTGTGGAGTATAATATGAACTTTCCTGGAAAACTTAAAAACTTAGCTACCACATGATTTAGGAATCCCACTCCTGGGTGTGTATCCAAAGGAAATAAAATCAGTGTGCCAAAGAGCTGTCTACAATTCCATATTCACTGCGGCATTAATCACAATATTAAGGTAAGTAATTTACCAAGTGTCCATCTACTGAGAAATGGATAAAAAAGTGATGCATAAACACAATGAAATATTGTTTGACCTTAAAAAAGAAGGAAATCTTATCACTTTCAAAAACACTGATAAACCTAGGATATAGTAGTAAGTGAAGTAAGTGATTCATAGAAACACAAATGCCAAATGATCTCACTTATATATGGGATCTAAAAATATTAATCTCATCAAAGCAAAGAGTAGCATGCTGGTTACCAGAGCATAGAAAGTGGGGGGAAGTAGGAGATATTAGTTAGGACACATACAGCTTCCATTACACAGGAAGAATAAGTTTTTTGAGATCTATCGCACAGCATAGTGACTACCATTAATGATAAGGTCTTGTATCTTTAAAATTGATAGGAGTAAATTTCAAATGTCAAATTTTCAAATTTCAAATTGTCACAAAAATATTAAGCTTTTAAGTGATGTATATGTTAAATAGCTTGCTTTAGTAATTCCATATTATACCCTATTAATACAAACAATGTCAATGTACAATAAAACACTGTAAAAAAGAAAATATAAGTTTTAATCACTATCATTGCCTTTTACATTGGGAGGTACAAATTCAAGTGGCAGGAACTAAGGTTAAATAAAACAATAGCAACTATGTGAGGAATATACCAAGGGGTGCTTACATACCAATGTTTTACTTGTTATAAGTCATCTCATTTAATCTTCATAACCTTATAACACAGATTCTATTATTAACAGATACAAAAACAGGGCAAAGATAGGTAACTTGACCAAAACATAAGGTTCTCAAGTATGGGTTTAAACCTAGATAATCTAGGTCCAGAGAGTGCCTCCCCGAGCTTAAGCATGTACAAAAATCAGGTGTTGAGTAGGAAATGATTTGAGCTTTGATAGAGGTGAAACTAGGTTAGGGTCTGGATCCTATCACTTAATAAACTTGACTGTGTGATAGTGGGCAAGTCATTTTGCCTCTCTGACTCTAGATTTATAAAATCTATAAAATGTTGCTTATAATTTCTTCTTAGCATCAATGCAATGTACACTTTTTTTTTTTTTTTTTGGTACCGGGGATTGAACTCACAACTCGCACTTGCAAGGCAGGCGCTTATGCTGCTGAGCTAAATCCCCAGCCCTTGCAACGTACACTTTAACACATTATATATGTGTTCCTCTTTTCCATCATCCTCATCAAAATGCTTGCTTTTGAGGGATGATTCTATATAGTTGGGACGTTGTTACTGGAGATTAAATAGATTAAAATTAAATGAGATCAAAGAGGATTCAAATTAAGTGTACAAGTTGATATTTGTGGGACAGACATTATTTGCACAGAATTTTAATCTGCTTAAATAATTGAGAGAGGTAAAGGAGTCTAAAGCTACCACATAAGGTTCAAAGCATGATGTTAGTACCTAGGTGTTTTTAGTCAGTCTCTGATTCAATGATTATAATTTGTGTGACTTTGGGAAAAGTGCCTACCCTCTTTCTTCTGTTTCTTCATTTATAAAATGAATATAATAATGCTGCCTACCTCATTGTGTTGTAAGTGCTCAATAAAACGTACATGGAGAATAGTCAGGGCCTAATATGCTAGGCAACAGGCTGTGTGCCTCCATTAGCATTTCCACTAACAGCAGCAATATACAGTAGTTCAACTAGCACCACTACCAGTCAGGGAATATAGATGCTGGTGATTTAGCTTCCCTCCTCAAGTTTGCAAAACCCTATGAGATTGAGAAAATTCTCCAAACCCTGTGGTATTCCTGCATTTCCTCTGTCCAAGCAGAGAAAATGACAACTCTTCCTTCAGGACTGCTGTGATAATTAATGAGAAATACATACTAAATCTGTGCAACATGTAAGATGCATAGATCAATCCTCTTACAAGTATATTTATAGTAAATACCTCCAAAGAAGACAGTTTCTTTGCTCTACTGAGCATGTACTGACTTCAGTTTAGATCAGTTGAGCTATCTACTTTTACCGACTGAACACCCTCACCCTTTTAAGTTCACTGCCAATTACATGATATTTTATAACATTTAGAGGAAGATAATATTTAAGGCCCATGTCCTTGAGATTAGAGGCTGAGATTTTGCCTTCTTAATTCCCCCTTGAGATTTAAGCTCTTAAAGCATTGCAGACATTTCCAGCTATGAATCCTAACATGTTTCAAATAGAGTAATGTAACTTCTAACAATTTGAACATGCTTGTGATATAAGATCTATTGGAATTATAAGAATGTGTTTAAAACAGTCACATTAACATAAAAATGTTTATGAACTTCTTCCAGAAAATGATACTGCTTATATCACGACATCACTTAAAATGACCATTACTATTAATGCAGACAAATTTTAGGAGAGAGCTAATTGAAACTGCTATTGAATTTAAAAAGCAGAATATGTGAAAATGAGTATCAGGTAGCTGGTGATTAATAAGATTCCTACTGGGTCTACATTTTTTAAATTTTTACTTTTATTTATGCATGTTTGTAGTACAAAATGGTGATATTCACTGTATGAAGTTGATGCATGTGCATAACACATCTTAATTCTTTTTTCATTCCTTTCCTCTGCCTTCATCTATTGGCTGCTTTCCCTTTTGCAAAAGATCTATCTCTCTGTTTCCTACTATATATCTTTTTATTTTGTTCTTTATTTGTATGTTGGGTTTCCAGCATTAGAGAAATCATGCAATATTTAAGCTTGTGTATCTGATTTATTTCCCTTAACATTACAGTCTCAAGGTGTATCCGTTTTCCTACAAATGACTCAGATTTGTCCTTCTTTATGGGAAAGTAGTAGTCTTGTGTGTAAATACTACATTTGTTAATCCATTCATCTTTATGTAAACATAAAGGCCACTTCCAAGAATTACCCATTATGAGTTGTGCTGTTACAAACATTGGTATACATGTATCATTTTACCATAATGTCTGCTTTAATGAAAGATAACATTTATTTATAAATGGAATCACTGTAATAATAGGACAGAATTAAAGTATTTGAAAATTTCCTTTGATATATTCTACTAAGTAGATTGACTATTCTTCTAGCATCTGTTATACCATTAATTTACTTAGCACAGCATTTCTCCATAGAAAATTCAAGATCAATTTAAATCTAGCCTTTGTCAAACTAATCACAAAACTTGATTTTATGGGCTTGACCTTAAGGAGGATTTGTCATAGAATCAATAAATATCAAAATATAAAGAGGTTACAAATTATGCTATCTTTTATTTCATTGCTTGATTTTTCTGATTATAAATTTTACCTTGAGTGCCGCTCTAGAGTATTATGTTGGGATTACTAAAGTTCCTGGAAAATAATTGGAACAAAATGAGTGTTTTTTAATAGAGATATACTTATTGGTGCTAGTTAATCTGGTAATATCAGTAAAGTTAAAAATAATATGAAACCGTTAAATTTCATTGCTAATTTAAATCCTGCTTTAGTAAGAACCAAAACCTTAATACTATGGCTAAAGAGTCAAGTCACGCTAGATTAGCATTGCTATACATTAATAATAAAAATAGATGAGTCTGATTAATGTCACTTAAAGTTTTGTGAGTCAGAAATATGGCCTTACAAATTAAAATATGAATACCAGATAAAGGATCAATGGGAATAATTCTTGTTTAAAGAATTAAAATTTCATTACATGTCTTCTACAGGAATATTTATCATTGGTATAGAATTACATGCAATTCACTCAACAGCATGATAATGATGAAACTTTGCAAACTATAAAAACTACAATAACAAAGCGGCTAAAAATTGATTTTCATTTAAGTAGATTACCAGTGTTTTCTTGCTTAACTGGTGGGAGTGTTCTGCAATCTTCAACCTATTTTCAGTCGTGTTATTATCACTTGTATGACTAGACATAACTTCATTTGGGGATGCTTAAATATCCAGCAATGCCCCCACCCTTAACTTTAAAACTTTTCTCAAATTAACAACTAAAGAGCAAACCTATAGAAATGAATGTACAAAATTTTCTAGTATGTGTCCCAATAGACCAAGTTGTAAGACAAGTGAAATGAGTTTTCTTTGTCCTTATTCTCTACCTGCTTCTCCCTTCCTGAATTTGTCCCACCCTAATATGCCTAGAGATCTTCCCTCCAGCCAAGAATCTTCTCTTGCTGTCCCCTAACGGAGCCAATGCTTCTCTTCTCCATCTGCTTTTCAATCCCCTAACAGTCTCCACAAGATTTACTTGTTATGAGTTCATTTAATTAGACCCTTGCTGTCTTTCATAAGTGTTACTAGTAGTAGTAATAGCAGGAGAAGTCATTAATGAAAACAGTAAACACCACTGAGTATAATGACTGTTTTATTGTGCTCTGGGCATGCTGTAAGCATTTTACATCCAGTATTTCATTTAATCCCCACTTTTACAGATGATGAAATTGAGAAATAGAAAGATTAAAAGTCTTACATAAGGTTCCATAGTGAATAAAAGGACTCTGTTTTGTTTTGTTTTGTTTCATTTTGTTTTGTTTAATTCCAAAGATCCAAGCTTTTAACCACTACAAATCTAGAGTACTGGCTTGATAGTTTTAGAAAATGTAATAAAAGTTAATATTCCAGAAAGTATTTGAAAAATGTAAAAATATTTATTACCTTTTAACAATTTATAGCTCATTATCAGACTTTGCTTCATACTGTTTTAGGTGAGATAGCCCCACCTGCTCATATGAAGTGGAATTATTTCTGTTATTTTGAAGACCCAATCAATGAATGTACCATGTAAAAATTAAGGATATCCCTCAGATGACAGGAAAAGTGGCCTCGTCTCAGGTATAAGGGTTCTTCCTGTCTGTAATGGTTAAGTTTAAATTTCATCTGGACTGGCTTGGAGGCTGCCTAACAGATTAGTAAAACATACTTCTGTGTGTGTCTGAGTGGGTTATGGAGGCATGGCCTTGGGTGTGATATTTGATCCCTCTCTACTACTTCTCTGTTACTGTTTCCCTGCTCCCCTTTCTAGGCATCATGAGCTACGTAGCTTTGCTCTGCTATACCCATCAGCCATGAGGTTCCTACCTTGGAACCAGCAAACTATGAACTGAAATTGCAAGCCTCTCCTCTTTTAAATTATGAGTATTAGGTATTTTGGTCACAATAATGAAAAGCTAATACAAAACCACAATACTATACCAAGAAATATTTGCTACTACACCCTAATTTCTTCCCCATTTCTAAAACCAGTTTACTCTCTTACATGCATTACAAGGTCTTAGTAGTTTCAACTGGCATTCCTAATTGGTCTTGCATGATTTTGACCCAAGAATTTAAAAGTACTTTCATACTTTTAATATTTTATACTTTTATAATATCACGTATGAGGACTCAAGATCTACCTGGCCCTAGATACTACACAGAGAAAAACTGCTCAGCTCTATTTTTATAAGCATTGACTTTGCTTTTTGAAAGCTTTCTTTTGTACCCCATTTATTTTATGTGATTTGTATAAAATTAGCTGGTTTTGAACTTCAGATGATTTTAAAATTTACTCTTGCTAAAAACATGAATGAGGACCATTTCTTCTGAAACAGCTGAAGTGTTCTTGCATCTGCTTCCTGACCTCACTCTGGTTTTCTTTTCTAGCCTCTCTATTATTGTCTCTCAAATGGCACCCCAAATGAAGGAAAGAGAGGTTTATTTACCTTACAGTTTTGGGTGGTTTCAGTCCATAATCACCTGGCTGCAAGGAAGGGTGGCATGCCACTTGGGGGACACTTCAAGGCAGCCGCCAGAGCAAAAGGGGGAATAAACCTCTTTTCCTCCCTTACATTATGCACAGCCTCACCTTCAGGGTGGGTAGGTGTTGCACTCACAAAACCTTTGTGCCCTCCTCTTGCACAGGATAAGGATGTTTACAAAGTAAAGATCTTGGCCTCCTGCTGAGTTTCTTAGTTAAACTTCTAAACTTATCAAGTTGAAACAATTTATCAACCATAAGGTATCCAGAGCATTCTTTCTCTAGACATAGCCTGGAGTTGTTGCAAAGACAAACTAGTCTCAAAAACACACCTGGTAGTGATTTTTTCCCATGAGAAGCTTTTGACACTAACCATCCCTGGTTCATCTTATTTTTCATTCTCTTTTGTTGCTAATACTCTACAGATGATCACTAACAAAGTCTGCTTGTGGGAATTGGCCTTAAAAGAGCCATTTAATTCAATATCAGATATTAGGATGACCAATCATTCTAGTTAGTTCCAGGATTAATACAAAAACTCCTGTGTCTAGAGAAATTCCTAGCCCAAGGTAATCCAGAGTAGCCAATTATCCTACTAGTTGCCTATACGGCATGATATATTAGAAACAACACTTGTCTTTGAAAGTTTCATCATATCCTGTTCTATTTTTTAAAGTCTCAAAATTTTTGGACTGTATTTGAGCAATTAGTCATTATATGTTTATTTTTTCACTAGAAGTTGAGCTTCATAATTACTAAGAATTACTAAGGTCTTCATAATTACTAAGAATAAAATTCTTTGTTCACTATTGCATTTCCAACACTAGGAAATACTTCACATGAAGCAGGTTCTCACTATTTACCTATTGGATTCATAAGTTAATAAATCAATTACTCTATTCTATTTTTGCATTGATAATGGCAGAATTATCTGCTTCAAAGAGTTGCTGTGAAGGATGTAAACATATTTATGTGAAAGAGTCAATGTACATATTTAAACCATAAAAATAGATCATTAATCATGGTGAATATGATGTGTGATTGATAATAATCTCTGGCTTTTTTTGAGAAACTTAGTAAACAGTAGGCCCTTTCAGTGTTATACTTTATTCATCCTTGTAATTATCTTTCAGATTTGAGGTAGATATTATCCTCGTTTTAGAAATGAATAAACACAGATATCAAAGAATTTGGGCCAACTACAAAAATAAACATTACAATGTTTAAGACTGCATTCAATTCTGACAAGACAGATAGGTTTGGAAGTGTTTCAAGTCACTCTCATGTAAAATAATTCACTATAGGAACTCACAGAAATTATTACAGAGAAAAGATACAAATTAAAATCAACCAAGGGAAGAAATACATATAACAAAATGTACAAGTACCAACTGCTACATTTGGAGCAGTGGGACTTTTTTTATTTTAAAGAGAATAAAACGAAAGAGGACACAAGAAAGCAGATCAGAACAGAACAACATAAGCAACACAGCACATTACAGCAAGACAACTGGATATTAACAGTAGCTACCATAATGTCTCTTTCTTTGTAATAGGTGTACATGGCTTCACATACAATAACATCAAACACAACAAAATATTGTAAAACCATTCAAGAGAATGACAGAATTACAGGGCATTCTAAACCAAATAACAGAAAATGAACAATGGCTACTATATCTCATTTTCCATAAAAAATTTGTTTATACTATCACATATATTAAAATCCAATAAGACACAACATGAGATAACCAATGGTATTAGAAGAACAAAAGCATGGTAGGACTTCAAAGAAAGATGATATTAAATCAGCAATGGCTGCCATAATATCTTGTTTTCTTCAAAATAGCTGTTCATACCATCACACATAATAAAGTCAAACAAAACAGAATAAAACCATTCCAACTGATGACTGAAAATGTTATTAGGCTTCAAAGCAATTTAATGAGGAATCATGATTACCCTAAAATCTTATGTACTCTTACCATTTCTTACACTAGGGAGACACTAGGTATTTATACATGTGAGTTTGGTTTATTTCACTTATGAGTATGGTCTCAAGTTGTGTCCATTTATTTATAAATATCTCAATGTGATCATTCTTTATAGCAGAGTAGTCCTCCATTGTATAAAAATACCACACCTTTTTTTATCCATTCCTCAGTTGATGGGCACTTAGGTTTGTGCTGCCATAAACATAGGTGCACATTTATCACTGTGGTATGATGTTTTCAGTTCTTCTGGGAATATGCCTAGAAGTGGAATTTCTGGGTCAAATGGGACTTCCAATCTGAGCTTTTTGAGGAATCTCCAGACTGATCTCCACAGCGGTTGCACCAGTCTGCACCCCCACCAAAGGTGCAGAAGAGTTCCTTTTTCCCCACAGCCTCTCCAGCATTTGTTGTTGATAGTTGGTTTTTTTTTTGTTTTTTGTTTTTTGTTTTTTGTTTTTTTATCCTGGCCATTCTTTCTGGAGTGAGATGGAATCTCAGTGTGGTTTTAATTTGCATTCCTCTAATGACTAATGATGATGAACATTTTTTCATATATTTTTTTGCCATTCGTATTTCTTCATCTGAGAACTGTGTATTCATTTCATATGCCCATTTTTGGATAGGGTCTTTGAATTTCGCGGGTCTGATTTTTTTTAATTCTTTATAAGTTCTAGACAAAAGTCCTTTGTGTGAGGCGCTGTCCATGAAGATTTTTTCCCAATTTGTGGGTTTTCTTTTCACTCTGCTGGAAATCTCTTTTGACATGCAGAAACTCTTTAATAAGATGTGGTCCCAGTTATTGATCTGGGAAGTATTTCCCTTGCAGTTTGAGGAGCAGTGGAACTTTGATAAGCCTCCCTCTATAGAATCTGGGCACATACTCATTTGACATGTGCTCCAGACTAAAGGAACACTATTTTCTTGCTATTCGTATATGACTGTACTCCGTAGAGTACTGACAACCAAGGAATCTTGCCTAGGTCCTGTGGTTCAGAGTTCTTATTGAGACTATTAAAAAGGCATGATTGATCAATTACCAATGCAATTAATCTCAGTTTCCTGGTCTACTGGTACCATGTGACCAATGAACCTACCTCAAAGAACATAGTTACTATGTGGATAACCTCAGGCCCCCAAGCAAACAAAAGTTACCTCCTAGGAGCTCAAAGGAAAGGCCAGATGTCTTTTTGGAGAAGTTTAAGTTGTATGTTACAGAGAAATGCAGAGAGGAGAATAAACTTCCAAAATTTGTATGGCTTGTCCATGTAAACACAGTCAGTGTTCTTCTAGTGGATATCTTTATATTTTCTACTGTACCTTCTCTACACCTGATAAATTATATATTTTCTTTATTTGGTGTTTTAATTGCTATATAGCCCAGGTTGTCCTCAAACTCACAGAGATCTTCCTGATTTGGGCTCCCAAGCGCTGGAACTATAGATGTATGCCACCACACCCAGCAATATCTTTTCTATGAACTGGAAAATGTGTATATTCATATATAGATCAAAGAAGAGATTGGCTGGGGCTAAAAAGGTAGTTAGAATTTATAATCTTGCCCTCTGTACTTTTTACCTCCCACTCATACATCAACCCATAAAGGTCTCTGTTCATGATCTGTTAAGGAAATTCCACTTTAAATGTAAATAAAGTTCGAGATTCCTCCTGAAGACTTGATTTTAAATTTGTGTCTCCTAAACATAGAATAAGCATGATGACAAGTTTTGATGAATCTTTAACAGGGATTTTTAGGGCTATCTAATCTTCCTGGGCCTCCTCAAATCACAAGATGGCCAGTCATCCTTTATACGTTATGTTGTTAAGGGATGGAAAGCATAGTAGAAAATGACAAATAATAACGCGAAAGGGAAACAGGAAATAAAGGCAAGAGGGCCATTTTGAAGCTCTGAAGTAATTTGCACCTGTTCAGAAATGAGAAGCAGAATTCAAAGGGCTGCATCACACAGAATGTCATCAATAGCTTAAGTAAATTAGAGCAATCTTAGGACAGATTTAGCAAAAAGAAGGCCAAATGTTTTATAAAACATTTTTTTCAGTATCTCTCTAATGGACATGGAAAAAGAATGCAAAATTATAGCAAATCTACTATGCAGCCAACCAGTGAAAGCCGCACTAACCTTGTAGTCTAGCCAACCAGTTTAAATCCCAACTGTAAATTAGCTATGTACCCATAAGAAAATTCTTTACCTTCTCTGACCTTCAGTTTCCTCACCTATACAACTGGTACTAAAAAAAATTCTATAGGACACTTTCAGTGAATAAATAAGAATTCATTATAGTGTCTGGAACAAAAATACTTGGTAAATGAGAATATAATGATGAAAATGATATATATTGTTTTCATTCATAAAACAGAAATACATATTCTTCTTATATCTCAGGGTTACATGTGTATCTTTTCCTTTATTTGACATAGCTTTCCTTTCCAAAATGTGCAGTGTCAGGTCTTTTAGATAATTATTGTCTGTAATCATTATTTGGAAATAAGTAGTGATTCATGAAGGACTGATAAGTAGAGTACATGCTAAACCTCATGCACATGAAATACATGTTTTGACCTCAGGTGTGGGGAAAACAGTGAAAATTTGTTATCATGCTTGATATGATGACATTAGCTTGCATCATATAGTCACACATCCATGTTTCAATCCATTCAACACTACTTTCAAATCCTGTACTATAGGAAAATGCTTATCCTTTTTGAGACTAAAGTTCCTCCTTGTTCATCACTAACCATTCTTCTAGCTCTATGTTTATAATATAAACCTAACCAAGCTGAGGAAGTTCTTTTCTATTCTGAGCTTTTCATGTGTTTATTTTCTTAAACAGAAGTCTTCCACTGTGTCAAATTCTTTTTCTGTGTCTATTAAGATGATTATGCAAAGATTTTCTTCTTTATTAATGATGGCTGTCAAGTATTGGAATAAAAGTAAACACAAAGTTCAATGAAATGGAATTGGGAATACAGAAAAAACTCATATTTAACTATGACCAATTTATTTTTGATAAGGGCACTAAAATTATAATGGGCAGTAGTCTTTTCACCAAGTGGCTCTAGAACAACTGGATACCCACTTAGTAAAAAATGAGCTTTTGACCTCTACCTTACACCATATAATCAAACTTAACTCAAAGTTGATCAAAGATATAAATATTATAATAAAATATAAAACTCTTAGGAGAGAACATAAGTATACATCTTCATTGCTTCGTATTAGGC
The DNA here is from genome assembly GCA_004027295.1 of Dolichotis patagonum. NCBI lineage: Eukaryota > Metazoa > Chordata > Mammalia > Rodentia > Caviidae > Dolichotis > Dolichotis patagonum. The sequence goes on from PVJX010005464.1 coordinate 37,204, forward strand.
AATGATTTCTTAGATAAGACATCAGAAACACAAGTAATCAAAGAAAAAAATAGATAAATTAGACTTCATCAAAGTCAATAATTCATGTACATTAATGAGTACTATAAAGAAAGTGAAATGAAAACACACAATGGAAGAAAATATTGATAAATCATATATCAAACAAGTATCTTGTGCCCCGACTATATCAAGCACTCTTACAAGCTAACAATGAAATGGCAACCCAGTTTTCAAAAAGGCTAAGATTTCAATAGATATTTCTCCAAATAAGTTTTACAAATGATCAATAAGTACATGGAAATATGCTTAATAATTTCAATCATTAGAGAAAAGCACAGCAAAACCCCAATGAGATATCATTTCACATCACTTAAAATGTCTATAATTAATAGTTAAAAATAATATGGTGAGGATAATGAAGCTAGAGCCCTCGTGTATTGCTGATGGGCATATAAACTGATACAGCCATTGAGGAAATGCATAGTTCCACATAAAGTTAAATCTGTACACTTAAAAGAAATGAAAACATATGTTCACATACTAGTATATATATGTTCTTAGCACCAATATTAACAACAGCTATAAAGTACAAAAAACCCAAATGTCCATCAACTGATGAATGGCTAAACAAAATACAGAATATGATTCTGGACAAAGAATGAGGCATGTATTAGTCACCTTTCTTTTGGTTGAGACACAATAGCCAGCACTCACAGCTTAAAAGGGGAGAGATTTACTTTGCCTTACACTTCAGTGTATTCAGTCAGTGGTCAGATGGCGCCAAGCCAGAAACGTTATGGTGGCGTGGCACAGAATATAAAGCTGCTCACTTCACAGCGGCCAGTAAACAGATCAGGGAAAAAGTGCAAGAGATGGAGGAGCCAAGGAGCAGCTATAGTACCCAGTGTCACACTTTCATGACCCACCAGACATTCCGAGAACTGTGCTCCACATGTAGCTCTCAAACCAATCAAGTTAACATAAGTACACTGAACCACCAAAAAATATTTCATAAATGCCACAAGATGGATGATAGCCACACAACGGAGTATTATTGTGAAATAAAAGCAATAAACTACTTCATACATGTTACAGTATGGATGAACTATAAAAAACATACTAAGTGAAAGAAAGATATAACAGGCAACACATTGTAAAATTATTTATATGAAATGTTAAGAATAGGTATAGAGATGGAAACTAGGTTAGTGGCTGCTAGAACTGAAAGGAGGGAGGACTGAGCAGTGACTACTGAGTACCTATGGAGTTTGTTTTTAGTTGATGAAGATGTTCTAGAATGAAATAGAAGTAATGGTTATACAACCCTGTGAATATACTGAAACTGCTATATTGTATAAATTCATGTGTTGAATTTTATTGATTATAAATATATATCAATTAACAAGTTAGCTTTTGAGAGCAGGGAGATAGATCTTTTGCAGAAGACAAAGGAACCAAGAAATGGAGCAAGGGGAAGAAAGGAAATAAAAATATTAAGATGTGTTATGTACATGTACTAACTCTCTGCAATGAATGTAAATATTTTGTAATACAAACATCTGTTAAAATTTTCATTAGCTTTTCACAGTTAACTTTTTTCCAAAGATCTCTTTGAGAAAGGAAAAAGGTAAAACCTATTCTAAGTTTAAAAATATATAAAAAACATAAATGTTTCACTTGGGCTGGAGATTTGGCTCAGTGGCATAAGCGCCTGCCTGGCAAGTGTGAGGTCGTGAATTTGATCCCCAGTACCGGAAAAAAAAAATGTTCACTTGTCCTGTGTCAGGTAACTCTGTGGTACTTTCAGCTACCCAGTCAGTCTTTCTCACTGTATGATGCTGCCATATATCTCACAGGAATTTCCCTCTTAATAGCTGGTTCAACTTTCTGCCACCCTCAATTATTATTTTCAGTTCCCTTCTCTATCTTTTGTCTCTCCTTTTTATCCCAGAATCTTGTTTCTGTGCTGTGTTTTAGCATACAATTTTCCATTTCTATTTTCTAGGCACAAGTTTTACAGCTAAATTTGCCTACTTTTTTTCCACCCTTGCTTTCTGATTCAAGCATCTTTTCTCTGGCTTTACGCATTATTTTTGGCTGAATTCTCTCTTTACTATAGTTCATAACTCTTCATGAAAAATCTCTATGGAACATTGTTCATTTTGAAATATTTTTGCCTGGCTTCACAGTCACAGAAATTTAGCCACCCATCTGACTGAAATATGCTTTCAAACACTAAAAATATCTGTCTGAATACAAAATCTCTGCCCTTGAATTCACAAATATTTTGATATATTGTGATCTGCAGGCCTTCTTCATACTGCCCACACTTTGAAAGGAGCGTGTTTCACAAAACATAATGAATAGAATAAAATCAATAAACAATCTGTTTAATAATTATTTAAGCTGTCAGTATGAATTATGGTTTTTCCTTTGTCTGACTTAGGTCACAGTCATGTTTGATTTGAGTTGTCCAATTTCAATTATAGTTTAGTCAGTGTTCTTTTGATATGATCAGTGAATGACTGGCAGAAAATCATGTTATGACACAGAACTGTTGGGTAAGTTTAATATGGTGAAGGTGTGGTTTAGAGAAAAATATTTCCAAGGCAGAGCTGATATCAGGGTGAGGTAATGGGGGAAAGTTCTCACTTCATGACTGTAAGCAATATTACACTGAAGCCAACTATGTTCTCTGTCAATTGCTCTCATTTTTCTATATGTATCAGGTAACATTTGGGAGCAAATATTCTGTCAGGCATTTTACAATGCACTAGAAGTGTAGCTATGCATAAAAGTATTATGTAAAAGAGTGCCTTGTGACTGCTTAAATCTAACAAGTGAGATCAATGCTAAACAAAGAAATGTATAATTCATTAATTAGTGTGTTTAGTACTACAAAGGGAAGTATATTGTCTAGATGAATTATTTTTATATCCCAAAGTTTACAATTCAAACTAAAGCTAGGAGTCATATTGAATGAAAACTTTCTGTGGTCTTCCATACTCCATAAAAGCTAAGAACATAAGTAAATAATGGATGAAGCGATTCTTTCTCAGATAAGCAGAGATGTGTATGTGAACCATTTTAGGGTCCAGTGTATATGGCAACATGGCCTAGCCAAAGAATTCCCTCACTACTACAACACTGTTCGTTACTCAGTACAAGTCTAAGGTGCCTTTGTTCTTGTTTCACTGGTATAAACTACTCAAAGACAGTGTTCACTGAACACTACCCAAAGGCAGTCTGGTAAAATGATCTGGAATGGACTGTTTTGGTAAGGTAGTAAACTCCAGGAGTGATGATGGGGATGAGGGTTCCTGGGGTTAATTCTCTGGCAGAATGTTGTCCCAAATAGAAAAGAATTCTGGATTTCCCGATGTTAAAAAATATCAGAACAATTGAGTGAAGGAGACTGGAAAACATCAATAATTGAAGTTTCCTGTTTATTCTGGATATTATAGGCATCATTAGCCTAAAGGAAAATGTCCTGGAGCAGATCACTTCAGGTACATGAGTTTGTGAAGTTTGCATTGCTGAGGCACTAGCACTACTGGAAATAATTGGAAATGGCTGAATTCCAATTCACTTTCTTTAAATGTGCATTTAAAGAGCACTTACAAGCGCCAATTTATTCTTGCTCTGTGAGCCATCTCATGTATATGTCACATAAACAGGGATATTACTTATATTTGATGCAAGGGTCCCAACATAAATGGGTTCACAGTTTTCTTAACTCGATTTTGCATAATTATACTCAGCTTATGGAATATGTAACTGCCCACTCTTTCCCCATAGACGTGTGATTCATTGACTTAGTAGTAAACATGCTTTCAACACAGACCTCAGTTCCAGGGGGCTCCCAGTGGTTTTAAATCTAGGTAAAGATTACTTGTTCCTTCCTTATGAAACAAGGATAAGTCAGGTTTAAAAAGACCTTTTCACTTCAGCAGGGGCAGGGAAAACCTAAAGTAAGTGTAAGAATTTATCTAGAGTCAATGCCAGACAGATGTCATGTGTTATTTGGTCACCATAACTTCATGAAGGAGCATGCTATATTTTAATGATTGACCCCATTTTAGAACAAATGATATATGGAATTTTTATGAGATCATCTGGAATTATATTTGGAGGAGCATGATTCTGACTTCATTTGTATGTTAAACTCTCACCAGTATCTATTTAGTGAGAGATATGATAAATGTTAATAATCTTAGGCATGTCCAGCCAATTTGTATTACCAGCGTATTGCACATGTAAGTATACTTGTGCTTTTTAAAGTATAAATAGATGTGTTTAGGTATCTTTGTGAAGAATTTGCAGATATAAAAATAGTTTAAAATGGAGGTTGTAAGAATGGTGGATTTCCTATTGCACGTATTTGTGACAAACCCACTCACACATTCTGAGAATTCTACAGTGATTTACATTTATTATTTCTGTTAAATACTTCCCCAAACATGTATATTATTAAGTGACAGTGTCTGCTTTGGAAAGAAAGTATGTTACAAAAAATCTTGATTTGAAAATCAGTTCTTGCTGCTTAGACTACAGTCATGAGCTATTGACAACAGGAACAAAGGCTTTCATGCTTCCGTCTTCCATAGCATGGGGGCCAAAACACATACTGGGTGCTTGGGAAATGATATTGAATACAAAAATTAAATTGATTAAACTGTATGTTGGGTAGAGTATGGAGAGAGGCACTATTTAAGACTAAAAGAGAATTCTTACTTCTGTCTAGTTTTTAGTTCTTAACATGTAAAAATGCCAAGTGACAAATTTGGCTGGGCAAAGGTTCCTCAGAGGTCAAGTTTGCATGCCATCCTTCTCTAATTTAGCTAAGTAGTCCAACTTATCAACCCCCAATGCTGTTCTCTAAAAGGGTAGAGGTTAGCTGTGTGCTAGACCAGGAGGTTAGGAAAAAGCAGAAAGCATTATAGCATCCTGTTGCCTCATTTCTGGAAGAGATTTGATTTTGATATCACTCCCTAATTCTGCCAGATCCTTCATTTATCTTTCCATTTTTATTCATCCTTTGAAAAGTTTACACTTCTAAAAATTTTGTATCTTCTTAAATGACTGGTTCTTTAGCCACTTTATATAGCTGTCTATCTATCTTCTATCTCTTATGGGATTTAGCATAAGGAATTGGCTTACATGATTATGGAGGGTAAGAACTTCTATAATTTATTGCTTATAAACTAGAGACTCAAGAAAGCTGATATGCAAGTTGAAAACCAATTTAATGAGAAAATCATGTCAGGGTTTTAATTAGAAGAGGGAGGAAATTTGTTCCTCTTAATACTTTTGTTGCATTTGGATAAGGCCCTTCTGCATTGAGGAAACCTATCTGGTTTACTAGTCTACTGATTCAAATGTTAATATCATACAGAATCATCTTATGAGACTAACCTAAAATAATGTTTAAATAAATGTTTGGACATGTCCTAGACCACACACACTGATAAATGCAATCAACTACCTGGGTCAAAATTGCTGTTCCTTGGGCTGGGGATTTAGCTCAGCAGCCTAAGCCTCTGCCTATCAAGCACGAAGTCATGAGTTTGATCCCCAGTACCAAAAAAAAAAAAAGTTACTGTTCTTCTGAATTGCCCTCCTTAGTGGACTTCCCAGTACTTTCCAGCCCAATTTCAGTGGCAATAGATGTTGTTCCCTCTGGCTATGGCAATAGCTGTGTCCTTTTAATACCCTTGGTTATTGTGGCCTTCTGTGTAACATACCTGAAAATCAATTGGAGAATTTTTTAAATGCCGAGGAGATGTAGCTATTGAAGGGCAGGTGGAAGATTTAAAAAGTTTAATCATGTTCTTCTTTTGATATAATTCCTCTGAATTACACTTTAGTGTCATGACTTATCTAGGACATATAATTTCTTTTTCTTTTTTTTTTTCACTGCCCACTTCTAATCCATAGTTTAATCTCACACATGTTTCTATTTTAGCCACTATTATAACATGAATCACTTCCCCTTTTGCTAAAATCCAGTCTTAATACAACAGCAAGTGTAATCTTAAAACATAAATACTGTGAAGATACTCTGTTATTTAAAAATTTCCATTGATTTCCTTTCATACTTAGAATAAAACTAAAACTTCTTTCCTCTGTCTGAAAAGTCTTATGTGTTCTGACATATTCTTCCTCTTAAATCTCCTATGTAATCATTCTCCTGTTTTCTCACTGGCTTCCAAGTATGCTTATCTGCTTGCTGTTATGGAAGCAACATAAAAGTGTCTTGCATTACAGTTTTTGTAGAGGGGATTTGCTCTGCGTGAAACAGTCTTGTAAATTTTCTGTGTCTTGACTCCTTGTCATTAATCTCCTCAGAAACATCTGCTGGGTGATCAAGTGTGAAACAGCCACTTAGGTACTACTTACCCATAAGCCTGTTTAAATTCATTGCATAGCACTTATCACTATCTTATTGATCCTACTTCATTTGCTTATTTATATTTGTGATTTATACTCTCTTACCTGAATATAAGTTCCATGAGAGCAGGTTCTTTCTTATTCATTGTGGGGAACCACTCAGACTGCTTCAAAGCTCAGGGGCTACTAAAGACACCTGAGGATGTGAACCTGCTTGTCTAGCACAGGTGCACAATGGGATACAATTATGTAACCATGATTTAGTGCAGGTAAATACAAATGTATTGGTTACAGCACTGTGTAAGATTGTAAACATGAGATAACAATATGTATAAGAATTATGTAATAGAGATGCAGATGGATCTCACTCTGGCTCTCTGTTGTGCCCTATGCTGCCTGCTGTTGTTTCCTGATGTCTTACACACATATATTCTTTAACCTTGGGACCTCACTCATGAAAATCTCCCTTGGGCAACCTGCGTGAGCTAACAACTGATGTAGTTGGTGGGACATTAAGATGAGTGATACCATGGAGGTTGTGGGAACAGCGTCCAAAGATGAGGAAGAGCCCCAGGGAATGGCTGATAAGTGACCCATAAGTCTCTGATAAGTCTCACCATAGCTATCTGTAGTCACCTTCTTGCCTGCCATCTTGGAAGGCCCTAGAAGACCAGGAATCAGTCCATTTAGAGCCTAAGGATGTCTTGGAAGCAATAGACAGACAAATACTCCCCCCTCACCATGAAATGGAAGTGCAGGTGGATTGGTTGTCTTTCACTCTCTTCTGCTGTGTAAATCAAGAGATGGGTGGCCTTATCTAGCAAACATACCAGCTGCAGCAGATAGAGAAGTACTTTGAACAATGGTTGGCTGCTGCAGAGCTCAGGTTGTGAGGCATGAGAAACACTGCCTCCTCCAGAAATGTCACCAGAAGCATGAGTCCTTGTATGTGAGAAAACCTCTAAGAAAATCTCCTGATTCTATATGCTAGGTCAGCTATTCATCAAAAAGTAGAGGTAGAGGAATCCCTAGCTGAGGGAGGAACACTGGCAGGGCTGCCTAACTATATCTGGCATACAATGTACATGACCTGTACAACTATAGAGCTGCAGGACCTGGCCAAACAAAGCAGAAAATGGGTGAGATGGTGCCTGTGTGGCTGCCTGTGTGGGACAATGGTACTGACAGCATGCAGTTAAGCCTACAGGAGGTATCCCAAATAGCCACCATATCCAGCACCATCTTTATGAGACAGGGTCTGAAGATACATGAAGGACAAACTCAGAAGCAGATAATCAGACTGTGATAAATTGGTTAATGGCAGTAGTTCTCCTACTGTGGGAGAATACAGGTGACCTTCCAGAGCAAGGCACTACCTAGATTTGATAACAGTGATATGTGAAATGGGAATGTGACAAATATTGTTTGCATTGCCATACTATAGCCCAGATGAGAAGCTGCTGATAGAATGCATTAAAGGACTTGATTCTCCTGAGTGGTCAAAGTGGCATATTCAAGTCACTGGCACCCCTGCTAGCCCCCTTTACAAATCAATTCGTGGCTGTGGATGCCTTGACCAGACTGGTCAATGTGAAAGTAAAGTGCTAAGGTACGGCAAGATCTGCAAAAACTGTACTTGCAAAGGAGAAAAAGAAAGGGAGCCCCAGATGAGTGGGATTGTTCCCCCAAGATAGGTTGTAGGACTACTGAAGGTTGGTCAGCTCCAAAACTGGATGGACTTACTGGTTGCCATCCTAGTCACAGATAATTCAAATAGGAAGCCTTTGGATGTGTTGCTGACTTTGTGGGGCTCTTTTGCCCTTGAGTGGCAATATTCGCTGGTGGGCAGGGGCCAGAAGGCCAAAGTAGCCCCTGTGAACCTGGAAGAAGTGACACTGGTCTCATTTTACCCTGATTAAGAAGCAGGCTGTGCTAACCAGGTCTTGGGGTTCAGGAGACCAGAAGACATGTATGGAATTAACTATTTACTGGTTCCCCCAAAATGTGCAGCACATTCTAGCATTGCTGGATACCTGAGCTGAGTAAGTGCTAATACATAGCAAACCAGACCATTTTACAGGACTTATTGCATGCATAGAAGGATATGGAGGTCACTACTTCATGGTCTGGAAGGCCCAAGTGTCTTTGGATGTGGCGCACTTGCCCCAATGCCTGTATGATGTTTATGTTTCCCCAGTTGCTGAATATACACTATGGGTGGACATACTGAAGGGCATTAGCTAGACACCATGCAGGGAGAATTCCAGTTGTTAATTTGCATGGTAAAAATTGTACTCCAAGGCCATCCCCACCATACACTGACTCCCACAGGTCACATGGATTGTGTGCACAAAACAGTATTGGCTACCTTGAGGCCATAAGGATATGGGGTCTGAGACTCTCTTGAAATTAAAAAAAGGAAACCAATTCACCCTTCCTGTGAGCCAGAAGCAGCCATGATGGTCTAGGAAGAGAAACGAGAAGCCAATTTGCCCTTCCTATGAGGCAGCAGTGGCCATGTGAGGCCAGAAGAGAAATGATAAACCTATTTGGCCTTCCTGTGAGCCAGAAGCAGCCATGTAGGACCAGGAAGAGAAATAAGAAGCCAATGTACCCTTCTCATGCCAGCAGCAGCCAAGCATGGCTGGGAAGAGAAATCAGAAGCCAATTCACCCTTCGCATGAGCCAGTTAGCATGCAAGCCTGGAGACAAGAGGAGCCTCCAACAGAAGCAACAGTCTGATTTAGAGGATCATACACTGAGTTGATAGCAACTGAGGTACAAAAACAACTTAATTGTTGTATTTTTTATTGCCTTTGCAGGGCTAAAACTGATAGTCTGTTTAGGGGTTAGCAATACACAGTATAGCAACTATGGGGGGTCCCTTCAGTCTTATTTTTGAAATTCAATATTGTTCTCACTGTTTTCTTTCATTTTATTGTTTTATTTTCTTTAATGTTCTGTTTTTATTGGTTTTATTATGTTTGATGGTATAGACAACAATTTGGACGATAACAAGAGGCATTATGGTAAGCATCATTGATTTACTATTATCCTGTTTTGAAATCCTGTATCACTTTCACTGTTTTGATTGGCTTTATTGTTTTATTTTGTTTAGTTTTCTCTTTAATATATAACTGGAAAAAAAGACATTAAAAAAACAGGGGTTACATTCCCTAAACAGAGCCCTTCAGTATGGCCCATGCAGAAACCAGATGGGTTGTAGTGAATGACTGTGAAGTCTCACCCTGACTCTGGCAGTCAGGACCAATTTGCTTTCACCCAGGATAGCAGGCAATGGACTTTTCAGATGTTGCTATAAGGCTATTTGCATAGCCCAACTTTGTGTCATGGCCTGGTGACCCAGGATCTGGCTACCTAGGCCAAGCCACACTCTGTGTCACTGTTTCACTGTATTCATATTATGTTATGCTCTGATTGTCTTGCAGATTTGAAAGCCATAGTACATTGTCTGAAGGAAGATTTGCTGACATGGGGGTGGGCCATGGACAAAGAGAAGGTCAAGGGAACTGGTTTGTCTGTTAAGTTCTTAGGTGTTATATGGCTAGGTAAGACCAGACTCATGACAGAATGCCAATTACAGGTGCATATGGGCTTGCGGAGTCTTTGGTGTATGTACTACACCTACCGACCCTGCAGTGCCGTTTATACTAGTTGACCAAAAGGAACAAAACATGAGGCTGCACAGATGCAGTGGAAGCTGCTCACTGACAGATGTAATATAAGCAACTTTTCAAGACTCAAAGAGGGCTGTTGCACAGGTGAAAGCCCTATGAGTCACTGACCCTGGCCTGCCACTTAACTGTCAGCTTGGTTGATGATGAATTTGAATGAGGCCTGTGGCAAAAACGGGAAGTGGAAGCATCCTGTTGGGTTTTGGCACAGTTGTAGAAGTTACTTAAGAGGTGGTATTCTCTGATTGAGAAATGGCAACTCTGTATGCTGCACTGCATGCCTGTGAGGAATCACAGGACACGTAGAGGTCTGAGGTACTGACATGGACAGCCCGTCCCAGGAGCGGAGTGGCACAGGCCTCCGCTCTCACACATTGGAGGATGTACCTTTAACAGTGGGCTGCTTAGCTATCCTGTTTGCAGCCAAATTGGCAATTTTTTTAGAATGCAATGTACACATCCCAGGAACCTGGCTGGGAGGATGGACTACAGGACATGACCTCTAGGCCCAAAATAAAAGGGAAAGAGGACCTTTGGCTGAAACTAGATATACTGATGGGTCTATCCATGACCCAAACCCACAAGGACAGTAGTTGCTAACTAGCCCACTACAGAAATACTTAACTGTATGTATGTTTAAGTGTGCAAGATAGATAACCATATTACTAATTCTCTGTTAATTCATCACAAAGAATAGTTTGTGCTATCATTGCTTGATTATCTGTTCATTTTTATGGTTTTATTTTGCAACTTGGGCAACTATTTCTAAGATAACAATGTGTAATATATTAGCTAGTGTTGATTTCTTACAGTTATTTTTTGAAATTCTGTATTATTTCTACCCTTTTTTCTGTTTTTCTTTTTTAAAAATAAAAATATCTTTTAAAAACCCTGGATCAGGCAGGTCAAGCCAATGGGCAGAGTTGCAGATAGTGTGATTGCTTGTGATGCATGAAAATGGTCCCCTACATGTGTACATGGACAGCTGGGCCATGTTGAGGGAGGTGACTCTCTGGCTGCCATTTTGAATAGCTCAGCAGTAACAGATAGGGCACTGTCCCTTGTAGGGTACGAACTTGTAGTGAGATATATTGGAGCCTCGCCAAAAAGCCGACCATATAGGTATCATGATTCAGGAATAAGCTCCTCCTCTCATCAGGAAATGACTGAGCAGATGCAGACCAGGCATTGCAATGGTTGACTGCTAGAAATAAAGTCTGACCTGAAAAATTGACTGCTGTACATGGGATGTTGCTGGGAATAGCATCTGACCAAGGGGTAAGGATCATAGACTTAGCGTTCCAAGTCGAAACCCTTGCTCAACATATGGACCAGGCCTTGAGAGTTACATGCCAGACTTTGATGTTGCTTATGGATGAAACCATTAAAATGAAAAAAGTAGTTTTTCAAAACCACAGGTTCTTGACTTGTTAACTGCAAGTAGTTGTTCCCTCTTAGATATAGAATGTTACATTTATACACCCCTGAAGGGGTGGGTTGTGGGGAACCATTCAGATTGTCTCAAAACTCAGGGATATTGAAGGACTCCTGAAGACATAACCCTGTTGGTCTAGCACAAAAACACGATGGGATACAGTTGTGTAACCACGACTTAGCACGGGTAAACATGCATGCACTGGTTACAGCACTATATAAGAATGTAAACATGAGATAACAACCTGTATAAGAATTATACAATAAAGGCATAGCTGACTATCTACTGTGCTTTATTCTGCCTCCTGTTGCTGATGTCTCACACACATGCATTCTTTAAACTTGGGACCTCATCTGCAAAAATCTCCTTTGAGCCCCCTGAATGGATTGACCTTCACCATTTCAATTAATAAATATTTCTCAAATGCCTACTATGTAACAATGTAATGGTTACTGTCCTAAGGGCTTCAGAGATATTTTGGTGAGTTAAAGCAAATAAGCATCACTGCCTTCTCAGGGGTTATTTTCTACTGTGTGGGATAGACTGTAATATACAATAAACTACATCCTATAACATACAGTGTAAATTTGGAGGTAAGGGTAATAAACACCCCATGGTGATAGCAACATTGGTGTGGTTGGTGGTATATATTTATAGTAATTTTAAATAAAATTGTTGCGGAAGACCTCAATGACAAGAAACACCTGAGTAAAGAGATGAGAATCAGCTTTGGCATCATCTGTATTTTGGGAGGAAGATTGATGCAATTGAGGAAAAGGACAACATGTACAAATGTCCAGAATTGAGAACAAGGAAAATATATTCAATGAACAACAAGGAACCCAGTGTATTAGAAGGCTGAAAATAGTGGAAGTTGAGGTCAGAGCAAATAAAGTGAGGAGGGACACCCAGATTATTTGCAGTGGTGGTGAACCTATGGCCCTTGTGCCACAGTGGGTTATTTGTATCATCAAAAACTCTAAAAGGTTTGTCATTACTAATACAGGGCATATTAGGCTTGGTAAGATCTGTGGCTACTCTGCCATGTTCCATGAAGTACCAGTGGCTTACTTTGGATAGAGAAAGGACATGACTATATGCTTTAGAAGCAGTAATCTGCTTTCTGGATGGCAAAGAGTATAAGAGGATAAGGGTAGGCACAGAGAGACCAATTAATAAACTACACAATGATCCACAGTGGGAAATGATAGTGATGTGAATCTGGTGGGAGCAGGGCAGAGAGTGAGAAGTGGTCAGATTCTGCTTGAATTTTAAAAGCACAGGCTGATTATTTAGAATGTACAATATGAGAGGAAGAAAACAGAACGAGAGGAGGTTTTGTAGCTGTTTTTTACATGAATAAATAAAAGGATGAATTTATTCCGTATTATGTATTCTATGATTTTTTTTTTTTGTACCTGGTGTCAAAATCATGACCTTGCACTTGCCAGGCAGGTTCTTGTGCCACTGAGCTAAATCCCCAGCCATTATTCCTTATTATGATGAGGAATATTGTGAGAGATTTCAAGAGATGTGGAGGAATTGTGAGTGTAATTTTATATATGTGAATTTTGATGTATTATAAACATTATTTTCAGGTATAAATTAAATATCATCAGTGCCTAAAACAATGCCTAGCCTAAGATCAGCACTGTGTTAGTCAGCTTGTGATCACTACAACTAAACTGAGACTGACAAAGAGAAAACTTATTTTGGGTATGGTTTTGGTGGTTCCAGTCTAACACCAATGCTTAGCCTCTGTCTGAGGGAGCACGTCATGTAAGAAATCCATGGTGGGGCAAGTTATTTACTCAGAAACCAGGAAGCAAAGTAAGAGAGGAAGAAAAAGAGCCTGGGTCCTCTTAGGGGGCACGCCCTAAAAACCTAAGGACCACTCATTCAGGCCTAAATCCTAAAGATCTCACCACCTCCTAATAATGCCATCCAAAGGAGCAAGTTTTTAATACATGTTCCTTTGAACGGTATTCATCCAAACAATAATAATGATCTTTTCCACTTAAGTCTTTGTCTTTATTGTATGTTTCAAAATTATCATTTAATTGTACAGATTCATGGGGCAATCTGTGATTATTTGATATATAAGTAAAATGGTGATCAAAACAGGGTGGTTAATATTTGCAATTCCTTATACATTGATTTTTTTAACTAAATGAATTAATACCTTTTAAATTCCATTTACTTCCTCTCAGTCAGAACCACATCACCTTACTAAGTTAGTCTGCACCTTGTTTATGAAGAATTCTCATATTTGTTGTAAAGTGAGCCTTAAAAAATAACTAGTAATTTCTTCTAAAATTTCTTCTAAAATGTCTCTACTTTGTATCACATACTTTGTGTTTCCTTGAGGTATCAAGAATGCCCTGTTTGCTATGGTTTCCCATTTGTGAATAAGTAAAACAGCTAACACGTGTCTTATTAATATTTTTACTTACATTGTAAACCTTTTCCATCTTCTTTAATTAGTCCCAGAAAAGATAAAGTGCACTGAATAGACTAAAGAACTCAGTATACAAGTGCTCATGTCATAATCTGGTTTTCTCAGCTTTTTACAATAGCTCTTCAAATACTTCCTCAATTCAGATTTACAGAATTTCAAATCACAAAGTCACAATTCATTAATGCAAATAAATGTCTACATAAATGTTCATCTGTGTATGTGTGTGTGTGTGTAGTATGTGTTTATTTGTGGGCCTATGTATATGTAAATTGGGCATGTTCACTCATATTTACAATTTGATAGTGAACAAAGCAGAACTTGCATGCTTGCAATAAGAAACTAATTGTAAATAACTCCTAAGAGCAGAATATATGACGGAGATTTACAAATCTGCATTTGCACAGAAAATCTTTAATCTAAGGGAGTCAGAGTGATCCATGAAGATTATTTTTGCTATCCTGAAGCTGAGCAGAAAGACGAAGTATTTTACTGGTTCCTTAATAAAACAAAAGTAGAAAAAAATGTGTATATATATGTGTGTATACACACACACACACACACACACACACACACATATACTGGGGATCAAACTCACAATCTCACACTTGCCAGGCAGGTGCTTAGGCCACTGAGCTAAATCCCTGGCCCAAGAATTATTTTTGTTTAGTGCAATTCCAATTGTCTGAGTAAAAGTTGCCAATGGAACTTCCTTTCCAGAAACTATGGCCCTTCCAATGGAAAGTATCTAGCAATTCCAGTTGCTAAAAAGACTTTAGAAAGAAATTGGAAAATTGCTTTTGTATTATAGAAAGACTTGAGTATCAGGACCTTTCTTCGTGGATTGGTTCTAGTTTAGTTGAAAATTTCAGACTGATCATAACTCCAATCTTGTGCCATTAAAGATGCATCACGAGAAATAACTATTTCACTTCCATCAAAAAGTAGAGGTGATTAATTGTTATCATCTCAATACTGTTCTCTATTTTGCAAAAAAAATTAAATTCAGTAAAACCCTAGGAGAAGCTGATAACTGATGATGGAGGTTGAGAATTATTTTGTTACTGTTGCATATATATATACACATGAAATTGTGTCCCCAGATGCATGTGTGTATGAGTGTTTATTTGTGTTGCAAAAGTGAAAATAGGAAAAACTTATAATCCAGCCAAAAAAGAGAACTATAGAACAAACATTTCAATAAATATAGATATAAAAATCCTCAACAAGATACTGGGAAACAAAATACAACAAAATATCAAAAAAAATCAAACCTCATGATCAAGTAGAGTTCATCCAAGGGATGCAAGAATATTTCAGGATATGCAAATCAATAAGTGTATTACATCATGTAAACAGAAGCAAGTATAAAAATCATATGATCATCTCTATAGATACAGAAAATGTCTTTGAGAAAATGTAATATGCTTTATGATTAAAAATAACACTGAATAAAATGGGTATTAAAAGACTTTAATCTGGAAAAGGACATTTATTACAAACCTACTGTCAACAATGTATTACACAGGGGGAAAGTGAAAGCTTTCCCTTTAAAATCAAGAATAAGACAGTGATATCCACTATCACCACTGCTGCTCAACTGATACTCAAAACATTAGCTAGATTAATTAGGTAAAACAAAAAAATAATGGTAACGTAGAGAAACAGAAAAAGTCTAATTATCATTGTTTGCAGATGACATGGTCCTCTACATAGAAGATACAAAACTGTCCATGAAAACACCTTAGAAATTTTTTAAAATTTTATTTTAAATAGGTTAAAAACAATAAAAACAATGATACAGAATTTCAAAAACAAGATAATAGTAAATTAACAATGGTTAATATATTGTGTATTGTTATATTCAAAGTAATTGTTCAGAATACGATATAGGCATGCAAAATTAAACAAAGAACACACCCATCTTCTTAATGAACTAATAGATTAGTGGTATTAGTATCTTAGCTGCTAAGATACAAATATATATATATATAATATATATATATTATATATATATATAATTTTTTCCTCATCTCCCCCATCCAAGTTGTACTTTCCTTTCCAGCAGTTTCTTCTTCTTTCACAATATCTATTGTACTTTCGGGAGCTTATTTACTTTCAAATTTTTATGCAAGGGAAATAATATGATGTTCATATATGCAAGTGTCATTTATTTCATTTATAAGTATGCTCTCAAATTCCATTAATTTACCTGTAAAAGCCTTGAGTTTATCTTTCTTTATAGCCGAATAGTACTCCATTGCATGAAAATATATCTTTTTAATCCTTTCCTCAGTTGATGGTGATTTGGGTTGTCTTTAAGATTTATACATTACAAACAATGCTGCTATAATTACATATATGACTGTGGTATGATGTTTTTAATTATTCTTGGAAAATACCCATAAGGGGGGATAGCTGGGTTGAAAGGGACCTCGAATCCTACTTTTCCGAGGAATCTCCTTACTGACATCCACGGTGATTATACTAGTTTACACTCCAGCCAACAGTGGAAAAGGATTTCCTTTTCCCCACAGCCCATTCAGTGTTTCTTTCTAGCTGATTTCTTGATGATAGCCATTCTTTCTGAGGCAAGATGGAATCTCACTGTTGCTTTCATTTGCATTTCTCAAACGACCAATGATGTGAATAGGTTTTCATATACTTATTTGCCATTTGTATTTCTTCACCTGAGAGGTTTGTATTTACATTAGAAACCAATTTTTGGATTTGGTCTATGAATTGGGGGGGGCGTCCAGTTTTTTTCAATTCTTTATGTGTTCTAGATAGAAGTCTTTTGTCTGAGGGACAGTTGGCTAAAATTTTTTTCCCACGCTGTAAGCTTTCTTGTCACTCTGTTAGTGATTTCTTGTGATGTGCAAAAATTTTTAATAAGCTGAGACCTCAGTTGTTGATTCTTTGAAACACTTCCCATGTAGTTTTTTTTTTTTTCCAAAACTCTCTGCTTTCCCCTATGTTTTCAAGATATTTGCCTGTTTTTCTTCCAGGAGATTTAGTGTTTCAGTTTTAATATTTATATCTTTGATACCTTTTGACTTTAGTGCATGATGATAGACATGGGCCTAGTTTTAGTCTTTGGCATGTGGAAAGCCACTTTTCCCAGCAACATTTATTAAAGGGTCTACCTTTCTTCCAGTGAATATGTTTGGCCCCATTGTCAAAGATTAGGTGGCTGAGTATATTTCTATTTGTGTCTGTTCTTCTAACCTGTTCTGCTTGTCATCAGGTGTATTTCTTTGCTAGTACCATGCCAATTTTTTACAGTAGCTTTGTAGTATAATTTCAAGCCAAGGATTGTAATGTCTCCTCCCTCGCCTTTGTTGTCCAGTACTGCCTTTGCTATTCTAGGTCCCTTCTGTTTCCATATGAATTTTAAGAATGTTTTCTCCAGATTTGTGTGGTACGCTAGTGGTATTTTTATCACAATTGCATTAACTCTGTATAAGACTTTTGGTAGTATAACCATTTTTACAATGTCAGATATTCCTATCCATGAGCAAGGATTACATTTATATTTTCTGATATATTATTTTATCTCCTTTTTCAGTGTACTGTAATTTCAATGTATAGTTCTTTTACATCCTTTATTAGATTGATTCCTATGTATTTTGTTTAATTGGATGCAATTGTGAATGGGACATTTTCCCTATTTTCTCTCTCAGTGTGTGTGTGTTTGTGTCCAAGAATGTTATTGATTTTGAGTGTTGAATTTTTATTTAGCTATGTTACTTAATTTGCTTATTAAATCCATAAGTCTTTTGGTAGAGATTAGGAGGGCTTCTAGGTATAATATCAAGTCATTTGTGAATAATGATAATTTAACCTCTTCCTTTCATATTCTTATCCATTTTATTTCTCTCTGTCTTGTCTAATTGCTCTGGCTAATGTTTCAAAAACTGTACTGAATAGGAATGTAAAAGTGGACATCTTTGTCTTAATTCCTGATTTTAGAGTGAAAGATTGCAGTTTTTGTCCTTTTACTATGATGTTGGCTGTTGGTCCTTCATAGATGGCTTTTATAGGATTGAGGTAAAGATCATCTATTCACAAAATCTTTTTCTGCATCTATTCAGATGAGCATGTGAATTTTGTGTTTGGATCTGTTGATATGGTGAATTACATTTATTGATTTTTGTATGTTGAGCCATCGCTGAATTCCTGGGATGAATCCTACTTGGTCATAGTTTATAATCCTGATATTTTACTGAATTCTCTTTGCTAGTATATTTTTAAGGATTTTTACATCTCTGTTCATTAGAGAAACTGGCCTGTAGGTCTCTTTTTTGTTTGGTGCTTTCTCAGGTTTTGATATCTGCATAATATTTTCCTCTAGAAATGGGTTAGAGAGTACAGCTTCACTTCCAATTTCATTAAATATTTTGAGCAATAATGACATTAGATTTTCCCTAAATTTCTTGTACATTTTGGAAGTGAGTTCATCAAGATATGTGCTTTTCTTTGTTGGTTTTGATTTCATTAACCAATATTAAGCTTTTCAGAATTTTTATATGTTCTTGATTCAGCCTTGATAATTCATACATTCCTTTGAATTTATCCATTTTTTTCTGTTTCCCATCCTACACAAGTAAAGATTTTCAAGTAGGTATTGATTATCTTCATAATTTTCATAGAATCTATGGTGATTTCACCTTTTTATTTCCTCATTGCATCAATTTAAGTCTTTTCATTACTTTTTTGGATAACAGTGGCTAAAGTTTTATCAATTTAATTTATTCTTTCAAAAAGCCAACTCTTAAATTGATTAATTCATTGTATTGTTTTCTTAGTATCAATAACATTCATTCTTTATAATTCATTCTTTATAATTTCCTCCCTTGTATGGTCTTTGGAATTGATTTGCTCTTATTTTTTAGAAAATTGAGGTACAGTATCAGGTTGTTAAATTTTGCTCATTTTGTTTTCTTGATATGAGAATTCACCATTATAAATTTCCCTTTAATGACTACTCTCAATGTTTCCCATGTGTTCCAATGTGTTGTATGTGCATTTTTGTTTGATTGCTGGTATTGCTGAATTTAATCTTTAATTTTGTCAGTGACCCATTTGTTGTTTAGGAGGTTGTCATTTAATTTCCAAGTGTTTATGGAATTTTTGTGGTTTCTTTTGTCATTAATTTCCATATTCATTGCACCGTGGTTAGATAACATGCATGGGATAATTTTAATTCCTTTGCATTTACTTACACATATTCTATGAACTAATATATAGTTTATTTTACAGAAGGTCCTATCTGCAACTGAGAACTATGTGTTTCTGATGATATTGCATGAAACACTCTCTATACGTCTACAAAGACCAATTGTTCACAGTTTTGGTTCATTTCTGATTATTTCTTTGCTGATTTTTTGTCTTGTTTATCTGTCTCTTTGTGACAATGGGGTATTAAGTTCCCTCATTTCAGTTGTGTTGTTGCTTATTTGACTTTACATGTCTCTTTATATGTGTCTTATGTAGGTGGGTGCTCCCATGTTTGTTGCACATATATTTGATTATGTCTTCCTCTTCAGTTTTCCCCTAAAAATTATGTAATGATCTTTTTATCTCTTTTGATAATTCTTGGTTTGAAGTTCAGATTGTCTGCAAACAGATTAGCTACCTGAGAATTTTTCTGGATTCCTGTTTCAATGGAAGAATATTTTCCATCCTTTGACTTTTAATCTATGATTTTCTTGTCGAGGTAAATGTGTTTCTTGTGTACAGAATAGTGTTGGATCTCATTTTTTCATCTATTCTTACAATCTATTTGGTGAATTGAGGCCATTCACATTGATGGTTATAACTGATATGTACTGGATTAACTTTGCCATATTGTTTTTCTGCTGTTATGTCCCTGAGTTTTCCTTCCATTTTACTATTTGCCCTGCTTGGTGGTTTCTTTCTGTTGTTGTTCTGGGAATTGTGGTCATTTTTGTCTCTCTGTAGAATATATTTCAGTACGCTGTAAGGTTGGTTAGGTAGACATGAATTTCTTCCATTTTGCTTTGTCATGCAAGTGCTTTATTTCTTCATTAACTTTGAAAGATCATTTTGAAGGGTACATCAATCTAGGTTGGAAGATGTTTTCTTTCTGGAATTCAGATAATTCCCTCCAAGATCTTTGTGACTTGAAGGTTTGTGTGGAGAAGTCTGCAGTGATTCTGATGGGCTGTCCTTTATAGGTGATCTATTTCATTTCTCTAACAGATTTTCATATTTTGTTCTTCTGCTGAGTTTCTGGGATCTTGATTATTATATATCTGGGTGAAGATTTATTTTGGTTATGGCTAATTGGATTTCTAGATGCCTCACTTACCTGTATGTTCTGTTCTTTTCTCATGTTTGGGAAATTCTCTGCTACTACTTCTGCAAAAGAAATTTTTGTGTTTTTTTTTTCATTGATTACTGCTTTTGAATTGACACCAGTTATTCTTATATTATTTTTGCTGTCATCATCATGCAGCTGTTGAATCATTATTTTGTCATCTTTTGTGACTTTCAGGAGTTTTTTCCTTTTATGATCACTAACCATGGTCCTGTCTTCAAAGGCCTGAAATTGTGTCATCATTTTCACTGAAGTGATTTTGTCAGCTTTTATTGGACTTTCTAATTTCCTGGATATCTGCTTTAATCCATTTTAGGCATTCCATTTCTTTCCTATATTGATTATTCATAATTTCTGTCCTTTAAATACCATCATCTTTTTAAAAAATACATCTCTATTATACATTTGCTAAGAAATTCCTTTATGAATATTGACATTTCTCTTTTTTTAACTGAAATATTTTTTCAGATTGAATTTCCTGTATAGTGTAATTGATTTACGTTTTTACTTCATATTCTATCATTTCAGAATTTTCAGATGTGTGTCTTCTGTTTTCTATTACCTTGTATATTGGACTTGTTCTGCATGGGCTGGAGTTCTGAGCCTGACTTTTGCTTGTATGTCTTGTAATTTTCTATTTCTAAAATTTTTATCTTGTTTTCTGTGTTGATCCTTGCAAATTTTTGTAGCAGGTAGATTTATCACTAGTATGAGACCTCTCTAGGAAAAGTCTCTTCCTCAGGAATGTCTTCTTTGTGTAGGTGGTTCTTGGCTTGTGTCTGTTCCAAGATTAACATTTACAATTCGTTAATATTGATATGTTGGTATATATTTGGCTCAGTCCCCATGTCTTTGGTGCTAGGCTGTTGTGAGGTTATTACCACAGAGCCTCCCAATATTGTTACAGAAGAGAGAACAACTGATTACAACAGATATAACATCCTAGCTAAAGTCATATAATTGACAATAACAATAGCAACATACACAGATTAGAAAAGGAAAAACCGGCAGCTATTAATTTTGTAGCTTAAAGCATAGATGCAAAAACTACAATTATATAACAGAACTGATTGTAAATTGGGAGCTTATATTCAAAGTGATTACTGTTGGTATAGAAGATGTTAGAATTACCAAATTCAACAGTGTAGCGGCATAGAAAAATCAACTGACACAAATCAGTAGCATATCTGGACACTAATAACCCGCGGAGGAAGAAATTATGAAAAATACCATTCACAAAGCCTAAAGAAAAATAAATACTGAGAAATTTACCTCAGTAAGAAAATGAAATACCTCTAAAACTATTTGTATGCAGTGGAAAGCTACTCCGCTCTAAAGGATAATCATGAGGCTCTTGGAGGTAAATAGATGCATTTTGTGATCATGCTATTGGGTGAAATGGTTCGGATTCACATAGGTGAACATCATGTTGTCTCCCTAGTATAAAAATTTGAAGAAGTTAGTGAGACCCAAAATGTGCAGTAGATATTGTACATATAAAAGGTGAGGAAACATCCCCAAAGAGAAGGTGGTAGCCATTGTTAATTCCCTATTATTTTGTTTAAAGTCCTGGATCACTTTCATTGTTTTGTTTTTATTGGTCTTACTCCATTTTGTTTGATTTGATTTGATTATATCTGATCGCATGGGCAGCTATTTTGAAGATAACAAGGAATATTATAGTAGCCATTGTTGATTTCCTATTATCTAGTTTTGAAATCCCATTGCACTTTCACTGTTTTGGTTGACCTTATTCTGCTTTAATTTATTTGGTTTTATTCTCTTAAAAATAGAAAAAAAATAAAAGATAATTTTGAAATAACAAGATAGATCTTTCTCAGATGGGGAGGGTATCAGCAACCCCAATTATAAAGAAGGAACAAAATAAAATATAGATTATGTTGATATAACAAGATAGATCTTTCTCAGTTGGGAAGGGGATCCATAGACAGAGGAAGAGTAGAGGAAGCAAAAAGGATTGAGGAAAGGAATTAATATGTATTATGTACATAAACCAAATCCACACCAGGAATTTAAGCATTATGTGATGAAAACATGTACTAATAAAAAAGGAATAATTTTATTTTGGAATGTTGTAAGTATAACTGGATGAAAACTGAATGAAAAAATAAATAGCCCATTGTCTGGTTACATTTCTCATTGTTCAGCCAAAATACCCAACAAACAATGTTAGAGGAGGAAAGGTTTATTTCAGCTCACAATTTCCATAGGTTTGAGTCCATAGTTTTCTGGTTCCAAAGCAGGGTAGCATGGCAGAAGGGCATCACAGAGGAGGCAGGAAGCAGTAGCAAATAAACTGCAACAACAAAAGCAACTTGCCTTCCCTCTTTCCCTTTATATTATACTCAGGTTGTAAGCCTATTGATTATTGCCACTGATGCCCAGGGTGGGGCTTCCTTTATACATACCTTCAATCCAAGTATTACACGCTTAGTACTCATTCATATATCTTAATCCAGCCATCTTCAAAACTCCCCACCTAGGAATGCATAAGCCTTTGGGAGAATCATTCAGTTATAACGAATAACACTGGTTGTGACTTTGATTAGAAGTTGAGTTTTTTAGTTGGAGTGTCAAACAGTTAAGGTATTGTAAGAGTTTATAGGGGACAGCAAGATAATTGTCCCTGGGCTATAGTCCCAGTCATGTTAGTGGATCAGAAAGGAAAGATTGTTTATTCTTAATTTATTCTTAATTCATTTGTTCATTCAACAAACATTTATTGACTAGTCACTATAGGTTCTGTTACAGTTTATCTGTATTGATAAATCAAACAAATAAGAATATTTTCCTGGAATTTGTATCATAGTAGTTGAGATAGAAAAATTTTCAAGGAAGCAAATACTATTGTGAAAAGCTGTGTTAAATGCTAGTGAATATTGACCGTAATCAAAGTCCTTTCTTTTCTTTATCTGTGCTACAAGAGAATGCTAGAGAGAAAATATATTTTTGACCTACTTTTCTGTCATTTGAGCTTATTGGTTTAATATGCTTATAGAGGAAGACACTGTAGTCAGAAAGGAAATTTAGTTGCTCAAGTTTACCCAGTGTTTCATTACAAACTAAGGCCAGATTGAGAGCTTCTGATGTTCAAGACAGTTTTCTTTCATATAATCATATTATTTCATCCCTTTACATAGTGGATTTGTCCCTCCCACAAATGTTAGATTTCTGAATTTGGCTACGAATATTAAAGGTTCGGTGTACGTTAAGAATCTTGAAACTGATACAAGATATTTAAATATGTATGGGCAGCTCCAGGTTTCATATTTCTTGTTGTATGAGAGAAATGACCTGAGGAATATAGAATGTAATGTAGCCTGAGTCTGAAAATCTACTTAGCTTATTTTCCCTCTGATAAGTTCATGGTTCATTCATAAGAGAGGTGGCTTGAAAGAACAAAATTAAAAGTACATGGTGGAAAAACAGGTAGAATAAATTTACTAAAGTTCCACTAATGCATATATAATGAGTAAGCAATTTCCAATTTGGTATGACATTCAGGAATCTGAAAGTATGAAAGATGGGCCAGGGATTTAGCTCAGTGGCATAGGTGCCTTCCTGGCAAGTGCATGGTCATGAGTTTGATCCCTGATACCAGAAAAAAAAAAAAAACTACCTGAAAGTATGAAAGTTTCATCATTTGCTCTTAAATCACATTTCCTTTACTTTTTCTGTATCTGGAAATTAAATATACCTAAAAAAGGGAAATATCAAGTGATGGTACCAACTGTTTGTCATTGATTCATTGATTCGTACAACTATAATCTGGAAAGATATGAAGTGTGGCATAGAAGTGCTGCATTCAGATGGAAGAAAGTATAGTACTGAAGCTTGAGCTTGGCTTCTAGAGTTCTACCTATGCTGAAAAGCTGGCTCTTCCATAGCTAGTTTTGTAGCTATAGAGGAGTCTGAACCTCAGTTATTCCATGTATCAAATAGGACCAATAATAGTACCTGTGACCTAAAGTTTTTGAAATGGTATAAATGGTAGTAATAGAAAAGATTAGAAAATTAAAGTATATTTCCTTAAACTACGCCATGTGATTTTGTAAACAACATTGATGCCCTCTAGGCCAAACAGTATGGCAGATACTTATAAAGTGAATGAGAGAAATCCCCTGCCATCAAGAATTGCCCAGTCCAGAGAACAGATCCATATGTAACTAGATGTAATGCCATGCCTGATCTCAATAACAATTTCCCAGTAGAAGTATTTTCCATAATTTATCTTTATCTCTTTATCACTTAGCTAGTTGCATACAGAATGTTAAATACCAGATGGTATAAAGCTGTCTATTTTAAAACTAGTTGTAAAATTTTATTCCTTATCTTACATTTAACAGTATCTTGATGAGAAAAGCATTTGCAAAGCATTTATGGTGTGCTTATTCTTAGTGGGTACCATGAGAAAGATAAAAAAGAATGCAATATGGGGTTTTGGGAAACGCATGATACCTAAAGTCAGGAAATTTGCACTGGAGTCAGTGTTTTGCCATTGATCCTTTGAGTATCCTTGGATGAGTCACTTCGCTGTGTTGCTGGGGAATATTAAATGAACTGAAAAATGGGAAAATAGCTGGATTTCAAGAATTTTTCTATTAGTCATTCTTCCTTTATTGAAAAGACACAAGAGTCTCTACTTTTAATGAACTCATTTTCCTTGAGAACATTTAGAAAAACATAAAAGGCCATAGCTGGTTTTCTACCTCCTATCATGTTATTTAAATTAGCTTTTGCTCCATTTACCAGTGACTTCATTGTAAATAAATCCAATGCTCATTTCTGAACCTTCATTTCATATAACTTTTCATCTATATTTACCATAGTTAAACACTCTCCCCTTCTTGATATAATGTCTTTCTTAGGCTTCTGTGTTATACTTTCCTTATTTCCTTTATAGATTTTTTTATCAATATCCTTTTGAACTCTTCCTTTATTTTTTAAAAATTATGTGGCAAAGATCTGTAAGGCTTAGTACTATATCCTCTTTTCTTCTTATTTGTCTACCCTTCCTAGACTTCAGTAACTCTTTTTCCTTAGAATCCACTTCAATGATTGTTCAATGTGTTCCCTTCCTGTTACACAGTGAGTTTCATAAAAGCAAGGACTATGTCAGTCTTATTCACTAGACATATAGCAAATACTATGAAAAATGAATCTTCCACAATTTTTAGCATACACTTGTATATTGCCAAAAATAGATACACCCACAAGTTTATCACATCCATAGAGCAGAGTATTATTTAACCATAAAATGAATAAGGTATAAATGAACCTTGAGAAAATATATAATTAATAAAATAAGTGAATCCCAAAAGACAACATATTACATGATTCTGTTTAATAGAAAATGTCCAGATAGGCAAGTCTGTAAAGACAGATTAGTAATTACTAGAGGCTGCAAAGAGGCCAATGGGAATAATTGCCAACAGGTATGGGTTTACACTTTAGAATGATGAAAATGTTCTAAAATTACATAGTAATAATAGGTGTACAACCTTATGAATATAAAATCCATCAAATTATATATTTTAAATATGTGAATTTTATGCATATGATTCATATCTCCATAAAGCTGTTCAAAATAATGAATGGCTATAAACAATACAAACTACATGTCTGCCAAGATAAAATAAAACTGAGTGATTTTTAGTTTACTAGAGGACAAAGAAATAGAGAATATTAATGTTTCATCTTATGTTTTATACACAACCATTTTATTCCTCTACTTTCATCTTAAGAATTGACAACTGGAAGAGAAAACATTAGGTCTTAAATCTGGAAAGGACTCTAACAATTTTATACTTCAACTAGTTATCTCAGTACATCTTTGAAAACAGACATGCGGAGGTAAATTGATTCTCTAAGTTCACAAAGCAAATTAGTAATCAGATCTATATAAAAGCTGTTGTGTGTTTTTGTCTCTTGAGTCTCATTTTAGGGTTCTAATCATTATACTTAGCCAAATCAACATTCTTAAGAGTTTTCTCAGTAGTCCTCCACATCTTTTTCTTAAAAGTTTTATTCACCCCTATTGTAAGGGGCGCTGCAAACTGTAGTTTGTATTAGTAAGGGAAAAAGGAAGAATAAACTTTTAGTAGACAACTTATAGTTCCTGTTACATGTTCTTTTTCTAAAAACTAAGTAGGCCAGTATTTATATCCTAAAGAATTCATACTTCTGAGGTTGACTTTAGTCAGCATCTGTACTTCCTGTGTGAACACAATACCAGCAAACAGAAACCCTGTCGTGATAGACATCTCTAGCCTCAGCAGCTCCTGAGTAAATTGCATTTGGCAAGGACTACCTGCAAGGCATCACAGGCTCAAATGAATACAACTTTACTTTAGAAACAAATCAAGGTGACACTCATTATTCTGAAATAAACATGAGTTAAAAGTCCCTTTTAGAATGCAAATTGTAAGCTGTGAAGTAAAAATATTAGTGGTTTTTCTTAGCTTTTTGTATTTCAATGTTTTCCTACATGATCTGCTTTAATTATGATTTATTTCATTATTATGATTTACTGAAAAAGGTTGACAAATATAGATATTTTATTTAAAATTATAATATAAAAAATTTGCAGGAATTTAAATTTTCTGTTTTACTTGTGACCATAATGTTTTAGTAATTTGTGATTGACATTTTCAGCATGAACTCCTAGTTCTTTTTTAACTTGATGGAAGCAACTTCTTTACAGTAAAATTAAATTGAGAAAGTCTAGATTTCACAGGAAACAGTGGTTTTTTATTTTGTAATCTGAATCAGCCTGTCCCCAGCTAGGTGTTCAGTATTGTAACAGCTATCCTCATGCAGAGTCTGTTGTCTCAGGAAGATAAAGAATGAAATTGCAAACAGAAAGGAGATTCAAAGGGAAGTGTTTATTGGAAATAAAAGAAGAAAAATACCTCCTGGTAAGTATTCAGGAGGGGTCCTGGTAAGTGGGATGCCTTATGGCCCTTTAGTCTAGAATTTTTTAAGTGGAATATGGGAATGGATAAGTGGATAAATGATATTGTTAAATGACCACCAATCATAAGCAGTTCTATAGGTTTAAAATGACCAATTGGAACTCAGGCTCTCTAAACTAGTTATTCAGCATGTAGAGTTTAAAGAAAACCAAGATATTAAAGAAAAAACAGTTTTTTGCACTTTTAAGTTCTTCTAGACTCAGGAATTTAGTAGACAAGGCTTGTAACTACTTTAATAAGGAAAGGTTACACTCCATGTTTCCTGAGAACTTCCTTGATCAAAGTCTTAGTTGTACTACCTATTCTTATTTTAATTCTTATTAATGAGACTAAGCACCCAACTTTATCTCAGATTCTTTCTCTATTTACTTGTCTATTCATAAACTAAGTAAGTTGTCCTTTACATTGATATTATGTTAATAATACTTGGAAGCTCTAGGTCTAGAGGACAGCAAGGAAGATGGCTAGTTTTAAGAATACATTGTTTTCTAATAGAAAACTCAGATGTGCAGAGTCTCATTAGCTTTCTTAACTTAGTTTCATATCAAGAGACAGGAAATAATATCCATTTGCAGGACACAGCAAACAATGATATTTCCTCCAGATATGTTAATTATCTGTCTTGAAAAGTGCTTCAAGTTTCTCGATCTACTAGTGATATTAGATAATATCGCTGTTTCAAGGCATTTTAATGAATATCTTTGTAACAACACTGTTCAGGAAAATATTTCTGACTCCTAATTAACTTATAAGTTTTCTTGGGCATTTTTTTTTCCTTTGGCTTGTTGTTGTTTTGAAACTGAGAATGAGGGAAAGAAATTATATGGTAGATCCTTCATGTATTTTTCTGAACCTCTCTAGAGATGACATAAATTAATGGCTGGCCTCCTTTTTCATGCTCCCATGCATGAGAAGAAAGAAATTAAGACAGTGATGCTATTTAACTATTATAAGAAGAATTCATCTTTGATCAGAATAATCCAGAGCTTTCCAACTCTAGTATATATGTACTTAACTGAGATACTTTCTGGGCCAAGGAAATAACTCAAACTCTGCCAAATGGTACTATTTAAACCTAACTGTCTATATCCACTGCATAGGAAGAACATTCCCTTCTAAAACATAAGGAATTCTATTACCCAGCAGCCTGGGACAAGTTAAATTAGTCTGCAGGCAATTTAACAACAGGAACATTTGCCTCTAGGAAAACCATTAATTTTGTTTAAAATGAGTATATTACTGTCATTGGGGACTTTCCAAAAATTCTGTTGCCACAGAGCTTTTCTTGAAGAGAGGGAATGTTTATTGATTACATGATATTTTTTTCTTTTTCATTTCCTCACAAGAAGATCATACATAAAATATGAAATTATATACACATATTTAGCTAAATTTTTATTGAACTTTTCATTTCTTTGACAATTAAAGTAGGACTTTTATAGATTAGAAAAACAATGCATAGTAACTGTATTATATTCTATAAGAATGAAAATATCTTGTATAATAGTATTTATTAAAAATTGAATGGAAAAGTTCTTGAACAGGACAGTTTTGGAAATGTCATATGTGTGATTTTTTAGTGAAAAAGCACAATGAGTATAGTGAATATAATTATTAGCTTATATGTTTGAATTTATACATTGTGTTTTTGAGAAATGTGAAACTATCAAATGCCATGTAACTCTGAGTCAAGTCCCCTCTTCACCACACACCATTGCAGATGTACCCATCCTCTACAGTCAAAATTTCTATTGAGGAAATTTCCACAATAGATTCATTCTGTCTGTAGCTTTCTAGGTGTCTTTAAGGGCACCAAATATTCCATGAGGAAATTATGCATATTCATTTTTCATTGTTTTCTCCAAAAGGCATCATATTATCAGAAAAAGGCCTTTTTATACCAGGTCTGCATTAAACATGGCTATAAAATGTATTGCCAGAGTGTTCTAACAGCTAAGTAAAAAGATAATCTCCACAGATTTCATTTTTTTGTAACCAAAGGTGAGCATCTTTGCAGCTAACCTTGCATCTTTGCAATTGGTACAGGGACAAATGGCTGTTATTACATGAGGTTGACACCAAATCTCTAGTGAGATTTCTGAACTCTAAGAGCAGTATGTTCTCTAGGGTCTCACGGCCAATAAAGAAGAAATAAGCCCATCTACCCTGAATGCACATAGCTATCCTCCTGGAGCATTTCACTAGGGCCTACAGTGATGCTGCTATACATTTCTACTGGGAACTATTTTTGTAGCTCATGCTAAGTAGAAATCAACTCCTTCTCCAAGTCTTTCTATTCAATTTATTTACCATATATGACTACAGTAGAAGGGCTTGAGTCTCTTTCCATAGCTGTGAGACTATTTCTATGAAGAAAACATTAGAAGTAGGAGAGTCTAGCTAACTAATTTTACATGTTGACCAAGAGTTTGTGTAGCAGATGAGATTCTCTGTGTTGTTACTTTTCCAGAAATATATTCCTACTTGCTCTTCTTCAGAGTAGGACTTCTCAGAGTAGAAAATTGTGCCTGCACTATATGGAACCTTCCTTTGGACCTTGGCTATACTTTTGTAACACTATCACCTCCCTCTGAATCTCTATCATATATGAATTTCCTCTAAAATTTATCTTATTGTGGAAAGAAAACTAACCAGATTTTTAAATTTTCATTACTGTTGTTTGTTGTTCCTCCTCCATCTGTGTCTTCTGATTTCAGAGTAGAGAAATATTTATAGATCTTTACTATTTATGAGAATTATGGGGCACATGAATGTAGTTCACCCAAAGTACAGTGTAGAAAGGGTGAGGACTTTATAGTGAAACTGAGCTAGACTCCAGTCTGTTCCTATCACTTACTAGTTACCCTGTTCTTGGTCACATTACTTTTATGAATCTGTTTGTTATCTGAAAAATTAATGCATAGATTAAATATTTAGTTATCTCCACTATCAGATTCTTTGTTGATATACTAACCCTCAAGTTGAGGGTATTTGGAGGTGGGACATTTTAGAGGTAATTAGGTCATAAAGGTAGAGTTACACTTGATAGGATTCATGGCCTTAGTAAAGGTACCCTGGAGAGATCCCACACCATTTCTAGCCTGTGAGGTCACTGAGGAGACGGTCATCTGTGGGGAAAAGGGCATCAGCAAATATAATTTGTTAGCATCGTGATCTTGGACTCTGCAGCTTCTTGAACCATGAGAAATAATTTAAATTCTTTATAAGTCATATAGTGTGTAGTATTTTATTATAGCAACTCAAATATAGTATGACCGAATTGGTACCAAGAAGTGATATTGCTGTTGTAACAAATATATGGAAATATGGAAGTGCCTTTGCAACTAGATGATAGTAGAGACTATAAGAATTTGAAAGTACATGCTTAAAAAAAGATCTGTGTTGCCATGAACAGACTTTTAAAGGTACTTGTGGTAAGAACTTTAGAATGTGACCTGAATTTTTTTTCACAGAAGATTGACCTTTCTAGTTACAGTTACTGCTTTCCATGTTCTTATCTTGGAGACAGGTACAATAATAACGCCAACTGTCTGACCTATTTGGTCCATTCCTGAATGTTCAAGTAGTGTATGAGGGCAGTTTTTGTGAGGATTAAATGTACTGCAGCGATGTGGCTCATTTGAATGATATGTACATATGAGACTTTTTTTAGCTATTTCAGCTCTGTGGGTATGTTTCACAAGGCCAAATTAGACAAAGAAGAGAAAGAAAAACAGATTAGTAAATGCTAAACTCTCCATGGATTTATGCAGTTTCTATTGTTTTTCTGAAATGTATATTGGTTTTTCATTTCTCTGGATTTGATGTTTAAATGAGAGCTGGCTGTTCGTATTCCCCTGCCAAATGAGATGTGTGAGTTTATTATGAAGTGCAGTAGTTCAAAAAACATACCAAACACAAGCCTGATAAAAATATGATAAAAAAGGAGTGTGTTTTTTATCTAACATTATATACATTTCAAATACATGCTTTTGTTGGTGAGTTACTGATACACTGGTTGGTCAAGCCAGTATCTTGGGGACAGGTCACATGTACCAGAATACCAGTGTTACAGAGCAACCAGGCTCAGTGCAGTTGTTACATTTTGTATGACACACTTTGACCTGTGACATAACCACATTTTTAGATGGAAGTTCAGTCATAATTGGGTTTTGTTGTTTTTTACACAGTTCAATAAACGAACTTGAACACATATATCTCCTGTTGGAAAAAACTTAGGCCAGGTTTTAGAAGAAATGAGGCTGAAAACAGGAAAAATTTGAATATAAATTAAGGTGTATCATTATGTGTCTTGAAGGCTGATTGCAAGGAACCAAAATCTTTGCAAGTTCAACTGAGTAAAGGAAAATGCATTTTAAAGGTATAAGGAGTCATGTAACTGCATCTCATGGGGAAATAGAAATTCCCAGGCTGCTCATCTGTCCATCTCTTGCTCTCTGAAGTCATGTAGTTTGTCTTCTCTGCTTTTTTCTGCACAGTTGCTTGAATGGCTGCAGAATGGCTTCTTTCTGGCTCTTAATTTCTATTTTTCCATACCTCTAGCTCAGCTGAAGCTTTAGGTTGTTGTTGCAATTATTCTTGTCTCAAAAGTTTTTCTGTTTTGCTGCTTTAAGAGCTAAAGGAAATTAAATTGGCTTTGCTAGTCAATGAATTGACTCATTCTCACCACGTGTGTCCACTCCAGCAATGTTAGGAGGAAAAGGTGTTGGTAAGAATATATAACCATTAGCAATGCACTTTAAACTAGAAGAGTTGCATAAGGCAAACAAATTGGCATGTATATCAGACAGGGGCATTATTGTAGTGATAATGATGATAAAGATTAACTGAATTACTATGGCAATTAAAGCAGCCATGTTTATGGAGCTCTTTCCAAGCATATTACAACAAATTGTTATTTAATCCCCACAACAACACTATGAAACAGATATTAATTTTGTCCCAGTTCTTACTGAGCAGAAATTATAGGCACAAAAGTGTTAAGTGAGTTGGCCAAGGTCACATAGCTAGCTATTAAGTGGTTGATTGAGACTCAAATCCCGACAATCTGACACCAGAACCTGTTTGCCTGATCCCCATGCTCTGCTGATGATTCTGTAACTGTCACAATGAATTTGTGAAGCCTGAACTACCAGATAGCTTCTTTATGACAACAAAGGACGATGCATTTAAACCAGTGGAGCCCTTCTAATATGTACTTGATATATATACTCAAAACTTGTAGTAGCTTTATATAAGAAGGAAGAGACTAAGACCTCAAGAAATATTTACATCTCTGTGTAGAAAGAATTACCCTCTCATTTGATTTATTCTAATAATTTCAGATAAATGAAATAACCTTTAAATATTCGTGATAAGATTATTTGTCATTTCCCATTGCCTTAATATTTATTTGATTTCAAATTAGATCTGCATTTTATCAAAGATCAAGAGTAAGTTCTGACACTTTGAAGTGGAAGCCAAGGCTCATATATGTGATATTTCTGCCCTCTTCCCGAGCTACCATTTTATTGCTCTTCTGGGAATCCAGTTAAATTATAGCAGCTGATATATTGTGGATTGTGGATCTAAATTCTGGCTTTGGCCAAGTCTAGGGCTGGTTTCTTTGGGCAGTATTTCACTTCCTGTTTTATCTGTGCTGTCACCTAAATTTAGCACTTAGACTATACTCCCCGATGTCTGCGGGACTTTTAAATTATTTTCCAGTGATGCATACCATGTCCATGCAGAGTTGTGCGTGACAGATTTGCAGTATGATCCCAGAGCTCTCTGAGTCCACTTTCAAATGAATTAGATCTGCAACTCTCACAGATTTGCCTTCAGGATGGGGTGTAAAGTAATGTATTTCCCACAAAACTGAGGGCGTTTTCTTTAGGGTTTTGTTTTGTCTGGCCCTGCTGTGCATTTCATTGTCTGGAAGACCAATGAGTTTGTTTGAAAGCAAAGACGTGTTTTCTTCTGGATGTTAGAAAGTGTTAAGTGTCTAGTGTGTAAAGACCCTTTCCTCTGATTTCAGAAATGGCAGCAGTGCTCAGAGTGGTAATAGGGTTGTATATTGAGGAATCTTGAATAAGTCAAGTTCAGATTTCACACTTTTTTTTAAAAGATGGGCTTCAACAAGAGTCAGCTGTAATTGGCAGAACAGCCTGATCTATTAATTCATAGATTAAAAATAATTCAGTTAAAGTAAAATATAAATATTGAAGATAATAAAATCAAATGAAGCCCTTTACAAAATTTATGTGTACACAAATTCACTGAATACAGTTTTCCTGTATTTACAGAGTCCATATGCTGTCTTGGTAATGCTATAATTAAGTCAGAAAGTCCTGTCATTCTGGCCTTTTCCATCTGCTCTGTGATCTGTTAAGGGACACATTCAAATCAAATGACAGCTGACCTCAAAATGATATATGTGACTGCCGCTCATTTTAATAGGGCTGTTATGCACATTTTGTCTTCATTTATACTGCCCTAGGAATGATTTTTCCATTAAATCAAGTAAATTGGAACATGTGCTTTCCTATTAAATGAGTTTATTTAAATTGCTTTTATCTTCTGAAATAATTTTTAATTTTTCACAGGCAATAGATTGTACTGAAATGCTTTAGTTTTACTTGTTCCATAAATTCAACTGGCATTTAAAAAGTGATTAAAAAGAGCAAATTGGTTGACTCCTCTTTTTTTTTTTTCTTTCCAATACTTGATATCTGATCAGAGCAAGGTGGTTAATATTTGGAGCCTCAAGATGTTGTGAATATGTCATTGACACGAAAGACATGTAAAATAGGAACCAATATTTATAACACTAATTGATTCCATTTATTTTGCTTCCCTTGTGCATGCCTCACTGTCATTCCTGCCATTATCTTAATGTTGTTGTTTCCAATAACACTTGGAGAAGTCATTTTAAAAGCAGGGAATAGGGAACACAGATGTGTCAGGTGTAAGGCTCTCATCCTCAGAGACATTCAAATTGGCTAGAGGAAACCCCACCAAATGGTGCAGCTGAAGACCCAGCATTTGTCCATCTGTTTGTATACAGGTTATCTGTTACAGTCTGTTTGAGTTTTGTTCCCTGGTGTGTCTCTAGCTCAACATTATATACCTATTTCTTTTATTAGCACTACACAAGGATACAGTTGGTAATCCATGGGACAAAGAAGACCTTTGGAAGATTAAATTCTTTTATTTAAACAGTCATTACAATTTCTAACAAGATATTTTACTGTAAACCCCCAAATTCTCAGAGTATATTCTTCTATGTCTCCTTTGCAACTTTACAGGAAAGAAGCAAGAGAGAAGTTATGAACACAAAGTACTTGGAAAACAGGTTTAAATTATATGCCAGGACAGTATTCATTGGGAGACCCACACTAACAAATAAAAACTAGACAATTACAAAAGACTATAGTCATACAAGTGCATTTTCTTGACATAGTAGTTTCTGAATAAAATCCTATAACCTAATTGGTCAATGTGAAAAATGTCACATATTTGAGCTACTATTTATAAATAAAAAACCAAAAGGAGATGCTTAGCAAAACAGGCAAAAATCAAAACAAAAAAAACCCACCCATATTATTCATTTATGTGTGCCATCTTGAAACATTTGTTGAGCATTTAGTAGCTTCCTGGAATTGTTCTGAATTCAAGGAATTTATTAATGAACAAAACAAAGTTCCTCCTGTCATAAAGCTAATATCCCAGTCAGGGGAAAACAGACAGTAAACAAACCTGTTATCTGTTCTGAACAGGTTCAAGGATCCATTAATTAGCCTTGCATTTGTATGTGGCTTCAAAGATAAATATTTATGAGGCTTTCCTCAAGTTGAAAACTTTAAACCTAAGAGCATCCTGCTAAGCCAAAATAAAATGGAACATACTCATTGCAATGAAATAATGTTCTTATTTGCTTTGAAATTTTTCCCTTTATTTTTCCCAAATTATTCTAGTACTTCATTGTTGTGCTGGAAAGGATAAATGATTAGTTTCTGCCAAGATACCTTTATCTGAATTACATATATTCCACTGGAGAGAAAACATGATTCCTAAAGAAACAAAAAATAAAGATACAGCTAGAAACAAGAGACTGAAACAGAAGAAGAATGATTAGAGATGGAGGAAGGTAGAGGTATGTCAAGAAAGCTTTATTCCTGTAAAAGAGATTTAAGAATTTATTTTCATATTGAGGCAATATCCAAGTAACTTGGTTTAGCTTGTGAAAGTCCCATTTTAAGAACACATAAGAGTTAAAAATTTGGTCCTTGTTTAAAGCAGTTAGCCCACATCTGTCTTGTACCATTATATGTACAGATACAAGTGAAAAATCATAAACAAGTACACATTTTCCACACTAGTGTAAAAAAAGAATAGATCAAACATAATTTATTTTTGCATGATCAGTGATAATTGGTGGATTGATGATCTAACATTTAATTGGTGAATTAAAACCATGCATTTGGCCAGACCTTGCAGCAAAGAGCATATTAAATGTGATTCCTTTGTGGATGCTGATTTTGGTGGAAAAATAAAAGAAGATTATTTAAATACATGTTTAAATATTAAAACTATACCTATACGTGCTGGCATGCAAGTTACCTTGAGTTCATTCATCTCTTGAGTAACACTGAGATGAGGTCACATTTACCAGAGATAGCATTTTTAGTTCTTAAGACTATTCCTTCAAAAACTTTACTAACATGAGAAGGGGATCTGAGAATTGGTAGAGGTGAATAGAGGAGAAGAAAGTAAAAAGGACGAAGCTGTGATGTGTATGTATCCAATTTCCCACCAAAAACGTATTTATTACATATAGCAAACATACACTAATATTTAAAGAAAAACTCCTACAGGCTTTTGAACAAAGACTTCCATGACTATAATCAATATATCTGTTCCTGGGCCTCACCCAAGATGAATTAAAGACATGTATCCTCAAACCTGGTTTGTTTCAATGATTTAATTGATTACGAGTACTTTAGTAGGTAGCAAATTCTCATCAAATTTACTGTTATTTATCATGTTTCTAGATGTAGCATCATCACAAAAATTTTAAACTTTTCTTGTTTTTAAGGCACAACCTTAACTTCCATCATTTGTAATTTGGCTCATAATACAGTTGGCACACTGCTAAAATGCTTAACTAGTTATTATTCCTCCCTTTAGCACAAAGCCTTTATGCTGCCAACATCTCATCTTGCCTTTCTGATGTCTCTTAGCATGTTACCTTTAAAATAGTGACTTAAAAAATAAAACTTTGTAGTGATATTAAACAGAATGGGCTATAGACAATTTCCAGATTGACAATCTGGAGTAAATTACAAAATCTCTCCACAGGAGAAAAAATGTACCTGCACACGTAGTTTTGTACACATTTTCAGAGGACTTATACATTCATGAAATGAATCCAAAGACCTCACATAACTAGGTCTTGGCATCAATATTATATGATTTACAAACATATTTACCTTAAACTTACTTATACCTATTTATAGCCTTATGTATAGATTTTTAAAAATTATTTTATTAAGAAATATCTCTATTCTTTTAAAAAAGGTGTTCTTTAAATCTTTTTGGAATAGTTGATTGTTCATTTGTTTACTTTTTATAATTCCTAATTCATAAAAATACAGATTACATTTTCTGCCTGTGTGCCTTAATTCTTGTTTTACATAAATTAATATGTTAATTCATCTAATGCCTTACATAACTATATTATCCAATGGCAGTCTGAGCATTCTTCTTTGCAATGACATGGAAGTTTTTCTACAAGCTATTTGTTGACTCAGATGCCTTTAGAAGAAGAAATACTGTTTAAGTTTGAGTAATTTTTTTTCACAGAAGCTACAATGGTAAATATAAATTCCATGAGAAAAGGGATTGTGCTTATTTTATTCTCCATTGTACCTATTCCCAGGGCTTACAACAGTGCCTGGCAGACAAAAGGTGCTTAAGAAATACGTATTGAATTGTAATGATGTACTAAAGCTTGTGCTTTGGAAAAAGCCTAATATTTTTAGAAGTCCTTTAATCATTCTAGTCCTTTGGGCTTCTTAAATATTCATCTACTTTTCTCAAAGTCATGTGCTAGCATTTTACTAAAGATATATGAATGGTGACTTTAGTGACAGATATCCTAGGGGAGAAAGTACATTCAGAACATAATAAAATATTTTTGAAGAATGGAATTTTATTTCATTTAAGAATACAAATTCCAAATAAATGAAGAAAAACTGTTTCCAAATAAAAATCTTTTGATTGTGTTTAACTAATAAGTTATAATAATTTGTAATTAACTTCTTTATGCTTTGGCATTTACAAAGTACTTAAAATTATTTCTTTCAAGTAGATTAAATGCATTCTAGAAATTACAATTTCAGAATGAGAAGGGACTTTAGAATTATATAATCCAAACACCCACCCAGTATTAGAAAGTCTTTAACAGTACCCTTCTACAATAACCAAACATGCTTTTTGCAGACACCTTTAAAATTATTGAAATATTCTTCCAAAATATTGTCTCAAATCCTGCTTCCCTATAGTTTTCCTGTATTATTCCTACTAGTCACAAACTCCCTTTTCCTTTCATGTGAAGGTGTTTCATATAGTTGATAACATCAAATAAGTATTATAGATACAACTGTTGTTCATCATATAAGTCTACACTAGACCTCTGGGAAATATAGAACAAGGAATCAGTAGGAAGAAACCATTTGGGGAGTAAAGGTTACCTCTACAGTTTTCTCACTGATTTGACCTTTCTCTAGAGAATCATGTCCGATGTACTCATTGATTATGCAGATGTGGACATGGACTCATACCAGCAGACTTTCCTTCATAGTTGACACTAGCCTTTTGTAGGCATAATGATGACCATAGTCATTTGTGTAGTATACACCTTTTTCCCATTCATATACAAAAAAATAAACTTTAATAAGTTTTCTTTCTGTATCACTGTTTAGTTCCAAGTTTTATTTTGTTTGCTGAGAATTAAACAAGATCCCCATTTAGCTATTTTCTGAAGAGGTGGAATTATTTTTCTTAGTGATTGGAGTACAGCAGGTGAAAAAAGATGAATTAATATTCCATTGAAATAAGCCAAAAAATTTTAGTTGTGGAAGCCATTTCTGTTTATCTCTGCTCTCATTACGATGCTAGGTAGGTAAGGTTTTTGCCATGATGTATGTGCTAACTATATTTTCTGTGAATACCAGTGTATTTCTTTAGTAACAATTACAACCAGGCGACACAACAGAGTTTCAGTAATCTTCTCAAGTGGGTCAGGCATTACTTCGAGTTTCTTCCAGGAAAGCATCACACATATAATAATGAACATATTCCCCCTCTCTGTAACTTTTGATGTATTTTCCAGAAATACTTATAATATAGCAAAAGGTATTGAGCACTACCTAACCTTAATGTTTACCCCATTTTCTCCTCTCTGAAAAGTTGAACTTGCTGACTTTCCTCTAATTTTACATGTGTACTATTGAGACTTCCAAGATAAAAAGCCAGGAAATTTGTTTGCGGCACTTCAGTAGATCTCAGATGAAGAGAAGGTAATCAGTGGAATTATAAAGCAAAAAGCAATAAACATTTTCTAACTAGTGGTTTGAATATTTGGAAGATTGACAGCCATGGAGATTTTTATTCTAGCAAAGGAATTGTATTGACAAATACCCCCCAGATCTGTCAACCAAATGTTTGTTCAACTTATGTATTGTAGTTGTATTATTTTATATTTATATTATGTATAGGTTTCTACTTTATATCCTGAATAAATCATCTGTCTGAAAACCATCAGTGTCTAGTTAGAATATGTGATGTCATTTTCTTTATCCACTCATTGGCTGATGGATATATAGTTGGTTTCCAAAATTTGTCTATAATAAGTTTTGCTAATATAAATAATACTAAACATGGATATGCATGTATGACAGTAATATGATGTCTTTAATTTTGGGAGGAAGATACCTACAAGAGCAATATCTCAGTCAAATAGAATTTATACTTTTAGTTTTTGAGGAAGCTCCATACAGATTTCCATAATGGTTGTAACAATTTGCATTCTCACTGACAATTTAGAAGGTCTTCTCATGTCCTAAAAGCATGTCAGCATTTGTTACGATTTGATTCCTTGATGATGGCCATTCTTTCCAGGCTGCAATCTCACCCTGGAAAGATTGCCAACATGCAATCTCAGTGTTGCTTTAATTTTCATTTCTTTAATGGCCAGCAAGGTTAAAAAAATTTTATGTATTTGTGAGCCATGTGTACTTTTTATTCTGTGAAGTGTCTATTCATTTCAGTTACCTAGTTTTTGATTGGATCTTCTATTTTAGGGAGACTACTTTTTTGAGTTCTTTATATATAATAAATATTAGCCTTCTATCTGAGGAATAGCTGGTGATTTTTTTCCTATTTTGTAGGTTGTTTTTTCAGCCTGTTGGTTTTTTTATTTTGCTATGCAGAAGCTTTTTAATTTAATATGATCCCTGTTGTTGATTCTTGGAACTATTTCTGTGCTACCAGAGTTTTTTTCAGAAAGTCTTCACGTATGCCTATGACTTCAAGATTTGTCATTATTTTATATTCCAGCAGCCTAATGTTTCTGTATTACTATTTAGTTATTTGATTTGTTTTTATTTTAGTTTAGTTCATGGTGAGATATATGTTTAGATCCAATCTTCTATGTATTGATAGCCAGTTTTCCTAATACCATTCATTAAAGAAGCTATCTTTCCTTCAATGTAAGTTTTTAGAGCTCTTGTCAAAGATCAAATAGTTGAATATACTTGGGACCATTTTTGTGTATTCTATTTTGTTCCATTAATCCTTAGGGCTGAATGGTTGGTGTTGTTATTTTGTTTTGTTTTGTTTTGTTTTTCCCAGGACTATGATGTTTTTATCACTGTAGCTTTGTAATATAACTTCAACTATGTGATGGTGATGCTTGTTGTATAGCTTTTGTTACCCAGGATTACTCTTACTTTTCTGGGTCTCTTCTGGACTCATATGAATTTTAGGATTGTTTTTTCTAGTTCTGTGAAGAATGATATTAGTATTTTGATTGGGTTTGCATTAAATCTGTACATCAATTTCAGAAGCATAGCTATTTTAATTTTGGAAGCATAGCTATTTTGATCAGGCTATGTTGGTTCTGCCTATCCAGTAACAGGAGATATATTTGCATTTTCTGGTGTCCTCTTGAATTTCTTGTATCAGGTTGAGAAAGTTTTTATTATTGAGTACTTTCACTTCCTTAGTTTAATTACACAGTATTAATTTTTTTCTCATACTTACATGAATGATACTTTTTTCCTTAATTTATTGTTCAGTGGGCTCATAATGGTGTACAAGATCACTATTGATTTTTGTGTATTGATTTTGTATCCTGGTACAGTGCTGAATTTGCTTATCAGTTCTAGTAATCTTTTGGTGAAATTTTTTGGTCATCTACATTAAAGATCATGTCATCTGAAAATAATGATAATTTGACTTCTAATTTTTATGCATAACTCTTTTATGCCTTTCTTTGGTCTGATTGCTCTGCCTAATGTTTTGAGAACTATATTGCATAGGAGTGGTGTTAGTGGACATTCTTGTTTTGTTCCTGATTTTAGTAGGAAAGTTTTCAGCTTTTCCCTATATGATAATATGCTGTTACTTGGTTTGTTATAAATGGCTTTCATGAGATTGAGATAAAGAGCTTCTGTTCCTATTCTCTTAAGTTTTCTTCTTGTCGTGGAAGAATATTGGATTTACTCAAAAACTTTCTGCATCTATACCGATGGTCATGTAATTTTTGT
This sequence comes from Dolichotis patagonum, assembly GCA_004027295.1. NCBI lineage: Eukaryota > Metazoa > Chordata > Mammalia > Rodentia > Caviidae > Dolichotis > Dolichotis patagonum. The sequence goes on from PVJX010005464.1 coordinate 78,349, forward strand.
CCTTGCCTCTGTTTATGTGATATATTACTTTACTGATTTGCATATGTTAAACCTTCCTTACATCCCTGGGGTGAAGACTACTTGGTCATCATACATGTTCTTTTTGATGTTCATTGCATCCTGTTCACCAGTGTTTTGTTGAGGATTTTTGTATCTCTATTCATTAGAGAGATTGGTCTGTAGTTCTCTTTTTTGGTGAATCCTTGTCTGGTTTTCAAATCTAAATAATGGTTACTTTCAGGAATGACTTCAAAAGTACCCCTTCCCTTTCAATTTCAGTAAAGATGTTGAGGAGTACTAGCATTAAATTTTCCCTTGAAGTTTTGTATATTTCAGCACTGAATCCATCTGGACCTGACTTTTTCTTGGTAAGCTTTTTTTCTTATTACCTCAATTATGTTGTTTGTTACTTGATTATTAAGGTTTTATTTTTTTCCTTTTTCAGACAGAGTCCCAGTATGTAGTTCAGGCTGGCGTATGTAGCTGTAGCCCTATCTTGCCTCAAACTCACAGCAATCCCCTGTCTCAGTCTCCGAATGCTGACATTATAGGCATGTACCAGCATGCCTGTCTTGCTCTGGGTTTTTAAAAGTTCTTAGTTCCATTTTGGTCACTTATATGTATCTAAGAATCTATTTCGTTTTAATTATCCAATTTACTGGTCTACAGACTTGGAAGAAATTGTAAATGATCTTTGTGATATAGGCAGGGTCTATTATGGCTGTACTTTTTTCATTTCTAACTGCAATGATTTGAGAATTTTCTTTCTCTATTTTTGGTTAGAAGGGCTAATATTTTGTCTTGTTTGTTTACTCATTCAAAGAACCAACTCTTTAATTCATTGATCCTTTGTATTGTGTTTCTCAGTCACAATTTCATTGATTTCTGTTCTGATTATTGTAATTTATTTCCTTGTACTAGATTTAGGCTTAAAGTGTACTTGTTTTTCTTGGAATTTGAGGCACATTGTTACGTTATTTTTCTGAGTTCATTCTATTTTGGGGATGTGGGAATTCACAGATATATTCTTACTTCATTTTGCCCCATAAGTTTTGGTTACGATGTACTGGAATTATAATTTAGTTGTAGCCACTGTCTTATTTCTTCCTTGAATTCTTTAACCCATTATTAGCTTAAGAAGGTATTATTTATTTTCCATTGTATTTGCATAATTTCTGTGTTTTCTTTGTCTTTGAATTCTAGTTTCACTTGGTAAAGTCAATAATATGCATGATTTTACATTTTCTTAAACTTATCTATTGTGTAGGATGTGGTTTATTTTGGAGAAAGTTGCATCTGCTGCTTAGAAATATGTGTCTAGTCCTGTTGCTAGATAGAATACTCTGTAATTATCTATTAAATGCACTTGTTCAAAGGTTTTGTTCAACTCTGTTATTTCTTTGTTGATTTTTAGTTGATCTTTCTATTTTTGACAGTGGGGTAGTAAGTCCCCTAATTATAATTGTATTTATGTTTATATGATGTTTTATGTCCAATATTACTTATTTTACAAAGTTGGGTGTGCTGCTGTTAATTGATTGTGTGTTAGTGATTGTTACCTCTTCTTGTTGGATTGTTCCCTTAACCAGTATGTCGTGACCTTCTTTGCCTCTTTTGATGAGTTTTGGATTGAAAACTACTTGTTCCGAATACATGATATCTGTGATTGTGCTGGTGATATACTTCATTGGCACAGCTACTGCCTGGCTAGCACAACGTACTGAATTTGATTCCCAGTACCACAAAATACATAAATAAATAAATAAAATGAAATAAAATAGCTGTGCTTGTTTATTTTTTGAGTCCTTATAAAATATTGTTTTCTATCCTTTGAGTTCCTATTGAATTAATATTTTTTGCATACAGCACATCAGTAACTTTTGTTTCTTGATTCATGCCACAAATTGGTTTCTTTTGATTAAGAAATTGAGACCATTTATATTGGACGTTATTGCAGGTTAGATTTTACTTACTGATGTCATTGCTTTATTTTCCTGTTTCTGATTTCCTATCTTTTCCTTTTACCTAATTGCTCAACCTATATGGTATATTCAATCTATTAGAACTTTTTTTGTGTTAGATTCATTGCCTCTTTCTAGTGTATCCTTTAGAATTTTTTTAAGTTCTGATTTGATGATCATATATTTCCTTAGGTACTCTTTAGCATGGAAATATCTTATTTCTACATCAGTTTTGAAAGATAATTTTGCAGGACACTCAGCCTGGATTGGAAGTTGTTTTCTTTTAGGGCTTAAAACACTCCATTCTCTCCTGCCCTTTAAGGTTTGTGTTACAAAGTTCGGCATCAGTCTAATGGGTTTAATTTGTGAGTGAATTGTTGATTTTCTCTAAGCACTTTTAATATATTGTTCTGTGGCTAGACTTCTGAGATTCTGACTTTCTAATCATGGATATTTGTGCTTCTATATGTTTCATTTATCTTTATGTTAAATTATTTTCCATTATTTGGAAAGTTTTCTGCTATCATTTCATTGAGCAATTTTTGATGCCATTTGTGCTATCTCTGAATTTTCATTAATTCCAACTAATCTTCTATTAGTCATCTTTCCATCTTTTGGGAATTTGGGAATGCATTTTTCATGTTTTCTGGTTTTTAAAGTATTTCTCATTAATTATTTACCAACAACAGCTCTGTCTTCTAGTTCTGACACTCTGTTCTCATACTGGTCCTTTTTTTTTTTTTTTTGGTACCAGGGATTGAACTCATGACTGCATGCTTGCAAGGCAGGCACTTATGCCACTGCACTAAATCTCCAGCCCCATATTGTTCATTTTTAAATTCCCATACTGTCCACAGAATTTTTAATTGCCTAAATTTCTTTTTGGAGCTTTTTTATGGACTCTAATTCTCTTCTATGCTGGTCATTCATATTTTGCATAATTTTGTTTAACTATGCTACTTTTTTATTAGTATCGGCTCTAGAATCACTGCTAATTTTATTTTGCCCTGTATCTGTTTACTTGCATCAGTGGTGCTGAACCTGTGGCACGCATGAAACAGTGGGCTGTTTGTATCATTGAAAGCTCTAAAAGGTTCACCATCACTGTCTTACATCTTCTGTGAGACTGTCAAATGCTTTATTCATGTTTTATTATCACCTCTGGTATCATTTCAATTAATTCAGCTGTGTGCTTTTTGTTTTCCTCCTCCTTCAGAGTCCCATGGATCGGCTTCCAGGGAGTTAGTAGTTTTTGAGGCATTTTGCTAACTTGTTTTCTTATATTTCTATTTTTACATTTTTATGTTGAATCTTGCAAACTTATTATAGTGGGAAGCTTTGATGATACAATGGAGAGGCCTACTTCTCAGAAGTGTACTCAGTGAGTAGCTTACAGTTGGCCTTTGCCTCTGTTCCAGGATCCAATTCCTTCTGTTTAATTGGGTTGTGAGATTGCAGGGTATTTGTCCCAGTACCAAGTTATTCAAGGAATAGGCCACATTATTGTTAATGATCCAAGGCAATCCAAATATTTGCATCCCAAGAGATCTAATGAATAGCAACAACTATGTCATCTTGTATGTAGTAAGAAAATCAGCCTCAATTTCAGTATCAAGCACAAAATAAAAATTGGCTGGCTAACACTAAAGACCAATAATTTACCATGTTTAACCATAGAAAAGAGATCTATAGTTATACAACACTAGAATAAACCAAATAGTAGCTTACTATTAATCTACAGTAAATATCTACTTTATGAAACAACTTTACTAACAATAGAACATTTTTCATCAGTAATAGCATAAAATTTTTAACTATTTAGAAAATAGTTCTAAAGAAGGAATTGGATCCTGGAACAGAAGCAAAGGCCATGGGGAACCAAAGAATGAAAAACATGAAAGCTGAAAAATTAATCAGATATGAAGAAAGAAAAGTGACAATGAATCCCACTGAGAATGTTGTATATTGCAGAAAATCCATTACACTGCCAGTCTTTAGAAAAGAAAACGAAAATGCATGTGCAAAAATCTCAGTGACTAAAGTTACTCAAGCAACAGTTCCCCATACTCATTAATGTCTGAAAAATAAGGACTGTACTTGAAGCACTCTTGTAAATGTAGTGGCCAAGGGTAACTTGTATTAATCTCATGAGCCCTTCCTTGAACACTACATATAATTTTCACATATTATGAAATATTGTTTTGGTTTTTAAAAAATCCAAAGGGTAAAAACAATTATTTTATCACTTAGGGCAATATAAAAATAGCACAGTGAATTAGTTCCAAGTACCGTAATTCGTTGATCTACGCTGTAAATTAGTTTAGTTCTTCCACATGTTAATATAATCATTCCTCAAGTGCAGCTAGTATTTTAAACATTATATTTAAAAAGTTAGCCATTCTAAATTCACTGCTAAAACTAACATTGCATAAACTTGGTTTGCCAGTAAAAGTATTCAGAAAGACATCTTTCAGGTGACATCTTTGCTTTGTTAAACTACTTTGAATCTGCAGTGCGGGGCAACCGAAGGTCTAAGTGGATGGTTGTGTAACCTGTGGGAGTGGGAAGCATTATGCGCGATGGCATGCTGCACCACACTGTAACGTCCAGGGGTGGCCGGCAAGCCACTGCTCCACCACATCAGGCCACTGCTCTGCTGGATCATGCGGCTCCGAGGATCCAAAACCCAGCATCAGTAAAGAACTAAAGATGCAGTTTAAAATAAAAGAAGGCAGTTTATTTGAAGATGGGGAAGGAGGAAAGGAGAATGACAGCTACTCTAGATGGAAAATTCAAAAGTGACTTGCCTGTGGATCTCTTTCCTGCTGCTCCTTTCTTTGAGATCATTGTCCCACGTATGTTCTTGGAACCCCTCTGGCTCCCTGTCTTGTCTCTCATCCTAACCTTGGGTTTCTTCAGACAATGCCATCTTTCCCTGTCCTTTGTGGAGGTTAAGATCACAGGTGGTGGCCTTATGGACAGGTAGTTTAAGTAAAGGGAAAGTTCGCTCTTTTTAGGTTAGTCTTGCTACTTAGGGACTTCCCAGTAATGAGGTCTTTCTTTGTCTTTCTGACTTCATGATTTAACTGCCTTGTCTTTGTAATTCCTCAGAATCTCGCTGCCCTTGGCCTTGTAATTACTGTAGTCTGGCTGCAGCAGTCAAAACTACCTTATTAATTTTTGATAAAGCTCAATGAGACCTTCATCGTATCATTTCTCTAAGAACATCTTGTCTCTATAAGCATGCTATAAAGCAATTTGTTTCACAGTAGTCCTTTTCACTATAAGAGTACTATGATTCTGATATAGGGATGATATAAGACTCTCTATATGATATCAAGGAAATATTACAACTCCCAACCTGCTAGATGTCTGATATGTCAAATTCGTGTCTCCCAAAATCAAAGAATGAATTCTAAGGAATATTGGAGGTTAAGAGTAGGTAATATTTATTAAGGGAAAGATAGCTTCTATTTAAGAGAGAAGGGACACAGAAAGTAGATTTCCCTCCAGTCCACCTCTCAAAGGAAGTTTTATAGAGCGCAATCATAAGGTGAGTAGGAAGTCATGTGGTGGGTGTAAGGTGGGACAAAACTATAATCAACCAATAAGATTAAAAGCACAGTCACTTAGGTAATGTTGATCCAAAGGAGAGCAAGTCACATACATAGCAAGTGTGATGGAAGGAACAAAGACTTTTCCTGGAAGGGATGGGACAAGGAACAAGGACCTTTCCTGAAATGGATGAATTAAGGTCTTGGTCACCTAGATGATTGATGCCTATTTAGAATATCAATCATCATTGTTTGTCCCTCCGCAAAATATATATGTAGGTGTAGTCACTTCATCTTTCCCTTGAGGCCTGGCCTTCAATGTGCCTCCGGCCACATTTGCAATGTGTTCTCATTTTCTGCACTGACTCCTTCAAGGGCCAAGCCCTGTCTGATTACCTATAGCATTTCTACCTAATTTGGCTGCCTATAATAATTATTTAAAGCTAGTCTGTGAAATGGCTATCATGTTCTATATTAGTTTTGTGTGGGAGGACTGAGGCATTTGCGCAAGTTGTAATGTGGGCCATTCCTTTAGTTCATGGCAGGGATGCAAGAAAATAACAATAGTTTGAAAGCAAATGACTTATAGGTGACACTTATTCAAATAACAAAGGTTTCAAGCAAAGTCCTTTTGGTTCCTTGTCAGATCATACCAAAGTACCCAGAAGAATGGAAAATGTCATATTAGCATACTTGTTTTGCAAATGTCAACTTTAACAATCCTCAGGGTGATAAAGTTGGTGCTCTACCATTTATTTATTTATTTTAATCAAAGAAAAAAATCACAGTTGGAAATTACACCAGAATGTTGTCAAATGCCATTAGCATTTTAAGCTTTATTCAAAATGGTGGGGAGGTTGCCTCTTCTCAAAATAATTCAGTTAAAATAATTTTCAACACTCAAAAGTAGGTAAGGGTCCCCATGATAACTATAATGGTCAATTTAAAATGCAAGATTCTTTTAAAAAGTGGTTTCCACAGAGAAAACAGAACAAATTTAGGCATTCCAGCTTGATATCTTTTACAGACTGCCCAGACTTAAAATAACCAGCTACAACTGGAAGGTGGCCAAGAAAAGAGGGTAATATTCCTGGCTGGTTTCCCACCCTACTGTAACCAGCACCCTCCCTCTGGGTTCTCATCCTGAGGGCAACAAAGCTTGATGCAATTAGTGGGAAACTGTGCCAGGTGTGGTTTATTAGAATGAACCAAAAGGAAAACACTCACTACAAAGGAGGAGGGGGCCAGAAGGATGCAAAGGAAGCATCTGAGTCTAGAAGCTTATAAACAGCTCTTTGGAGGGCAAACAAAGGACAGAGGACATGTGAAAATTCATGTTTGCTGCTGCTTGCTTTTTGACATCAGTGGATTTTATTATTTCTTTGTTCTCTCTGCATTCCAGTCTTTTTGAGGCTGAGTCTAGTTTATTCAGGAACTTGCCC